>CM032802.1:16145924-16200924 GCA_019155185.1 Beaufortia kweichowensis | reverse complement strand
GGGCGGTTTAGATCCATCGACCTCTGGGTTATGGGCCAGCATCGCTTCCATTTCGCCACTCTGCTGACACCCCAGATGGGGTTTGAACCCACAATCCCTGGCTTAGGTGTCTTATCCATTAGGCAAGTGTGGTTCTGCGTCAAGTGGTCTTAGCTTATTTTAAAATGCATATATTAGCGTCTCTGCTGTCATTGGATTGGATTGGATTAGAGCTCTATCCCAGACCTCTAGGTTATGGCCAAGAATCTTTAGATAGATAACCGAACTCCTAAGACAGCTAGCAGAGGATGGTTTCGATCCATCGACCTCTGGGTTATGGGCCAGCATGCTTCCGCTGCGCCACTCTGCTGACACCCCCGATGGGATTTGAACCCACAATCCCTGGTTTAGGTGTCTTATCCATTAGGCAAGTGTGGCTCTGCGTCAAGTGGTCTTAGCTTATTTTAAAACGCATGTATTAGCGTCACTGCTGTCTTTAATTGTATTGGATTAGAGCTCTATCGTTTATGGCCAAGAATCTTCAGATAGATAACCAAACTCCTAAGACAACTAGCAGAGGATGGTTTAGATCCATCGACCTCTGGGTTATGGGCCAACAGCACGCCTTCGCTTAAGCCACTCTGCTGACACCCCAGATGGGATTTGAACCCACAATCCCTGGCTTAGGAGGCCAGTGCCTCTGCTGACAACCCAGATGGGATTTGAACCCACAATCCCTGGCTTAGTAGGCCAGTGCCTTATCCATTAGGGCACTGCGACACTGGTTTCAAATTACCTAAGCTTATTTTAAAATGCGTGTAATAGCATCACTACTGTCATTGGATTGGATTGGAGCTCTATCCCAGACTTCTAGGTTATGGCCAAGAATCTTTAGATAGATAACCAAACTCCTAAGACAACTAGCAGAGGATGGTTTCGATCCATCGACCTCTGGGTTATGGGCCCAGCACGCTTCCGCTGTGCCACTCTGCTGACACCCCAGATGAGATTTGAACCCACAATCCGTGGTTTAGGTGTCTTATCCATTAGGCAAGTGTGGCTCTGCGTCAAGTGGTCTTAGCTTATTTTAAAACGCATGTATTAGCGTCACTGCTGTCTTTAATTGTATTGGATTAGAGCTCTATCGTTTATGGCCAAGAATCTTTAAACAGATAAACGAACTCCTAAGACACCTAGCAGAGGATGGTTTCGATCCATCGACCTCTGGGTTATGGGCCCAGCACGAGGCCAGTGCCTTATCCATTAGGCCAGCTGGGCTCTGGGTCAAATGACAAAATGCGTGTAATAGCATCACTACTGTCATTGGATTGGATTGGAGCTCTATCCCAGACTTCTATGTTATGGCCAAGAATCTTCAGATAGATAACCAAACTCCTAAGACAACTAGCAGAGGATGGTTTCGATCCATCGACCTCTGGGTTATGGGCCCAGCACGCTTCCGCTGCGCCACTCTGCTGACACCCCAGATGAGATTTGAACCCACAATCCGTGGTTTAGGTGTCTTATCCATTAGGCAAGTGTGGCTGTGCGTCAAGTGGTCTTAGCTTATTTTAAAACGCATGTATTAGCGTCACTGCTGTCTTTAATTGTATTGGATTAGAGCTCTATCGTTTATGGCCAAGAATCTTTAAACAGATAAACGAACTCCTAAGACACCTAGCAGAGGATGGTTTCGATCCATCGACCTCTGGGTTATGGGCCCAGCACGCTTCCGCTGCGCCACTCTGCTGACACACCAAATGGGATTTGAACCCACAATCCCTGGCTTACGAGGCCAGTGCCTCTGGTGACACCCCAGATGGGATTTGAACCCACAATCCCTGGCTTAGTAGGCCAGTGCCTTATCCATTTTGGCACTGCGACACTGGTTTCAAATTACCTAAGCTTATTTTAAAATGCGTGTAATAGCATCACTACTGTCATTGGATTCGAGCTCTATCCCAGACTTCTAGGTTATGGCCAAGAATCTTTAGATAGATAACCAAACTCCTAAGACAACTAGCAGAGGATGGTTTCGATCCATCGACCTCTGGGTTATGGGCCCAGCATGCCTCTTCCGCTACCACTCTGCTGACACCCCAGACAGGATTTGAACCCACAATCCCTGGTTTAGGTGTCTTATCCATTAGGCAAGTGTGGCTCTGCGTCAAGTGGTCTTAGCTTATTTTAAAATGCATGTATTAGCGTCACTGCTGTCTTTAATTGTATTGGATTAGAGCTCTATCGTTTATGGCCAAGAATCTTTAAACAGATAAACGAACTCCTAAGACACCTAGCAGAGGATGGTTTCGATCCATCGACCTCTGGGTTATGGGCCCAGCACGCTTCCGCTGCGCCACTCTGCTGACAACCCAGATGGGATTTGAACCCACAATCCCTGGCTTAGGTGTCTTATCCATTAGGCAAGTGTGGCTCTGCGTCAAGTGGTCTTAGCTTATTTTAAAATGCATGTAATAGCATCACTACTGTCATTGGTTTGGATTGGTGCTCTATCCCAGACTTCTAGGTTATGGCCAAGAATCTAGGGCCCAGCACGCTTCCGCTGCGCCACTCTGCTGACACCCCAGATGGGATTTGAACCCACAATCCCTGGCTTAGGTGTATTATCCATTAGGCAAGTGTGGCTCTGCGTCAAGTGGTCTTAGCTTATTTTAAAATGCATGTAATAGCATCACTACTGTCATTGGATTGGATTGGTGCTCTATCCCAGACTTCTAGGTTATGGCCAAGAATCTTTAGATAGATAACCAAACTCCTAAGACAACTAGCAGAGGATGGTTTCGATCCATCGAACTCTGGGTTATGGGGCCAGCTGCGCCACTCTTCTGACACCCCAGATGAGATTTGAACCCACAATCCGTGGTTTAGGTGACTTATCCATTAGGCAAGTGTGGCTTCTGCGTCAAGTGGTCTTAGCTTATTTTAAAATGCATGTATTAGCGTCACTGCTGTCTTTAATTGTATTGGATTAGAGCTCTATCGTTTATGGCAAAGAATCTTTAAACAGATAAACGAACTCCTAAGACAACTAGCAGAGGATGGCTTCGATCCATCGACCTCTGGGTTATGGGCCCAGCACGCTTCCGCTGCGCCACTCTGCTGACACCCCAGACAGGATTTGAACCCACAATCCCTGGTTTAGGTGTCTTATCCATTAGGCAAGTGTGGCTCTGCGTCAAGTGGTCTTAGCTTATTTTAAAATGCATGTATTAGCGTCACTGCTGTCTTTAATTGTATTGGATTAGAGCTCTATCGTTTATGGCCAAGAATCTTTAAACAGATAAGCGAACTCCTAAGACACCTAGCAGAGGATGGTTTCTCGATCCATCGACCTCTGGGTTATGGGCCCAGCACGCTTCCATGCGCCACTCTGCTGACAACCCAGATGGGATTTGAACCCACAATCCCTGGCTTAGGTGTCTTATCCATTAGGCAAGTGTGGCTCTCGTCAAGTGGTCTTAGCTTATTTTAAAATGCATGTAATAGCATCACTACTGTCATTGGTTTGGATTGGTGCTCTATCCCAGACTTCTAGGTTATGGCCAAGAATCTAGGGGGCCCAGCCGCACTTCCTTTGCGCCACTCTGCTGACACCCCAGATGGGATTTGAACCCACAATCCCTGGCTTAGGTGTATTATCCATTAGGCAAGTGTGGCTCTGCGTCAAGTGGTCTTAGCTTATTTTAAAATGCATGTAATAGCATCACTACTGTCATTGGATTGGATTGGTGCTCCTATCCCAGACTTCTAGGTTATGGCCAAGAATCTTTGATAGATAACCAAACTCCTAAGACAACTAGCAGAGGATGGTTTTAGATCCATCGAACTCTGGGTTATGAGGGCCAGCTGCCCACTCTTCTGACACCCCAGATGAGATTTGAACCCACAATCCGTGGTTTTAGGTGACTTATCCATTAGGCAAGTGTGGCTTCTGCGTCAAGTGGTCTTAGCTTATTTTAAAATGCATGTATTAGCGTCACTGCTGTCTTTAATTGTATTGGATTAGAGCTCTATCGTTTATGGCAAAGAATCTTTAAACAGATAAACGAACTCCTAAGACAACTAGCAGAGGATGGCTTCGATCCATCGACCTCTGGGTTATGGGCCCAGCATCAACTTCCGCCAAGCCACTCTGCTGACACCCCAGATGGGATTTGAACCCACAATCCCTGGCTTAGGAGGCCAGTGCCTCTGCTGACACCCCTGATGGGATTTGAACCCACAATCCATGGCTTAGTAGGCCAGTGCCTTATCCATTTTGGCACTGCGACACTGGTTTCAAATTACCTAAGCTTATTTTAAAATGCGTGTAATAGAATCACTACTGTCATTGGATTGGATTGGAGCTCTATCTCAGACTTCTAGGTTATGGCCAAGAATCTTTAGATAGATAACCAAACTCCTAAGACAACTAGCAGAGGATGGCTTCGATCCATCGACCTCTGGGTTATGGGCCCAGCACGCTTCATGCGCCACTCTGCTGACACCCCAGATGGGATTTGAACCAACAATCCCTGGCTTAGGAGGCCAGTGCCTTATCCATTAGGCCACTGGGGCTCTGGGTCAAATTACCTAAGCTTATTTTAAAATGCGTGTAATAGCATCACTACTGTCATTGCGCCACTCTGCTGATAGCCCATATGGGATTTGAACCCACAATCCCTGGCTTAGGTGTTTTATCCATTAGGCCAGTGTGTGGCTCTGCCGTCAAGTGGTCTTAGCTTATTTTAAAACGCATGTATTAGCGTCACTGCTGTCTTTAATTGTATTGGATTAGAGCTCTATCGTTTATGGCCAAGAATCTTTAAACAGATAAAAGAACTCCTAGGACACCTAGCAGAGGATGGTTTCGATCCATCGACCTCTGGGTTATGGGCCCAGCACGCTTCCATTTCAAGGCGCCACTCTGCTGACACCCCAGATGGGTTTTGAACCCACAATCCCTGGCTTAGGTGTCTTATCCATTAGGCAAGTGTTGCTCTGCGTCAAGTGGTCTTAGCTTATTTTAAAATGTATGTATTAGCGTCACTGCTGTCATTGGATTGGATTGGATTAGAGCTCTATCCCAGACCTCTAGGTTATGGCCAAGAATCTTTAGATAGATAACCCGAACTCCTAAGACAACTAGCAGAGGATGGTTTCATCCATCGACCTCTGGGTTATGGGCCCAGCACGCTTCAGCTTCGCCACTCTGCTGACACCCCAGATGGAATTTGAACGCACAATCCCTGGCTTAGGAGGCCAGTGCCTTATCCATTAGGCCACTGGGGCTCAGGGTCAAATGACATAAGCTTATTTTAAAATGCGTGTAATAGCATCACTACTGTCATTGGATTGGAGCTCTATCCCAGACTTCTAGGTTATGGCCAAGAACCTTTAGATAGATAATCAAACTCCTAAGACAACTAGCAGAGGATGGTTTCGATCCATCGACCTCTGGGTTATGGGCCCAGCAGCGCTTCCGCTGCGCCACTCTGCTGACACCCCAGATGGGATTTGAACCCACAATCCCTGGCTTAGGTGTCTTATCAATTAGGCAAGTGTGGCTCTGCGTCAAGTGGTCTTAGCTTATTTTAAAATGCATGTAATAGCATCACTACTGTCATTGGATTGGATTGGTGCTCTAGCCCAGACTTCTAGGTTATGGCCAAGAATCTTTAGATAGATAACCAAACTCCTAAGACACCTAGCAGAGGATGGTTTCGATCCATCGACCTCTGGGTTATGGGGCCAGCACGCTTCCGCTGCGCCACTCTTCAGACACCCCAGATGAGATTTGAACCCACAATCCGTGGTTTAGGTGACTTATCCATTAGGCAAGTGTGGCTTCTGCGTCAAGTGGTCTTAGCTTATTTTAAAATGCATGTATTAGCGTCACTGCTGTCTTTAATTGTAATGGATTAGATCTCTATCGTTTATGGCCAAGAATCTTTAAACAGATAAACGAACTCCTAAGACAACTAGCAGAGGATGGCTTCGATCCATCGACCTCTGGGTTATGGGCCCAGCACGCTTCCGCTGCGCCACTCTGCTGACACCCCAGATGGGATTTGAATCCACAATCCCTGGCTTAGTAGGCCAGCGCCTTATCCATTAGGGCATTGCGACACTGGTTTCAAATTACCTAAGCTTATTTTAACATGCGTGTAATAGCATTATTACTGTCATTGGATTGGATTGGAGCTCTATCTCAGATTTCTAGGTTATGGCCAAGAATCTTTAGATAGATAACCAAACTCCTAAGACAACTAGCAGAGGATGGTTTCGATCCATCGACTTCTGGGTTATGGGCCCAGCACGTTTCCGCTGCGCCACTCTGCTGACACCCCAGATGGGATTTGAACCCACAATCCCTGGTTTAGGAGGCCAGTGCCTCTGCTGACACCCCAGATGGGATTTGAACCCACAATCCCTGGCTTAGTAGGCCAGTGCCTTATCCATTAGGGCACTGCGACACTGGTTTCAAATTACCTAAGCTTATTTTAAAATGCCTGTAATAGCATCACTACTGTCATTGGATTGGATTGGAGCTCTATCCCAGACTTCTAGGTTATGGCCAAGAATCTTTAGATAGATAACCAAACTCCTAAGACAACTAGCAGAGGATGGTTTCGATCCATCGACCTCTGGGTTATGGGCCCAGCACGCTTCCGCTGCGCCACTCTGCTGACACCCCAGATGAGATTTGAACCCACAATCCGTGGTTTAGGTGTCTTATCCATTAGGCAAGTGTGGCTCTGCGTCAAGTGGTCTTAGCTTATTTTAAAACGCATGTATTAGCGTCACTGCTGTCTTTAATTGTATTGGATTAGAGCTCTATCGTTTATGGCCAAGAATCTTTAAACAGATAAACGAACTCCTAAGACACCTAGCAGAGGATGGTTTCGATCCATCGACCTCTGGGTTATGGGCCCAGCACGCTTCCGCTGCGCCACTCTGCTGACACCCCAAATGGGATTTGAACCCACAATCCCTGGCTTACGATGCCAGTGCCTCTGCTGACACCCAAGATGGGATTTGAACCCACAATCCCTGGCTTAGTAGGCCAGTGCCTTATCCATTTTGGCACTGCGACACTGGTTTCAAATTACCTAAGCTTATTTTAAAATGCGTGTAATAGCATCACTACTGTCATTGGATTGGAGCTCTATCCCAGACTTCTAGGATATGGCCAAGAATCTTTAGATAGATAACCAAACTCCTAAGACAACTAGCAGAGGATGGTTTCGATCCATCGACCTCTGGGTTATGGGCCCAGCACGCTTCCCAAGGCCAGCTCTGCTGACACCCCAGACAGGATTTGAACCCACAATCCCTGGTTTAGGTGTCTTATCCATTAGGCAAGTGTGGCTCTGCGTCAAGTGGTCTTAGCTTATTTTAAAATGCATGTATTAGCGTCACTGCTGTCTTTAATTGTATTGGTTTAGAGCTCTATCGTTTATGGCCAAGAATCTTTAAACAGATAAACGAACTCCTAAGACAACTAGCAGAGGATGGCTTCGATCCATCGACCTCTGGGTTATGGGCCGGGCACGCTTCCGCTGCGCCACTCTGCTGACACCCCAGATGGGATTTGAACCAACAATCCCTGGTTTAGGAGGGCAGTGCCTCTGCTGACACCCCTGATGGGATTTGAACCCACAATCCCTGGCTTAGTAGGCCAGTGCCTTATCCATTTTGGCACTGCGACACTGGTTTCAAATTTCCTAAGCTTATTTTAAAATGCGTGTAATAGCATCACTACTGTCATTGGATTGGATTGGAGCTCTATCTCAGACTTCTAGGTTATGGCCAAGAATCTTTAGATAGATAACCAAACTCCTAAGACAACTAGCAGAGGATGGTTTCGATCCATGGACCTCTGGGTTATGGGCCCAGCACGCTTCCGCTGCGCCGCTCTGCTGACACCCCAGACAGGATTTGAACCCACAATCCCTGGTTTAGGTGTCTTATCCATTAGGCAAGTGTGGCTCTGCGTCAAGTGGTCTTAGCTTATTTTAAAATGCATGTATTAGCGTCACTGCTGTCTTTAATTGTATTGGATTAGAGCTCTATCGTTTATGGCCAAGAATCTTTAAACAGATAAACGAACTCCTAGGACACCTAGCAGAGGATGGTTTCGATCCATCGACTTTTGGGTTATGGGCCCAGCACGCTTCCGCTGCGCCACTCTGCTGACACCCCAGATGGGATTTGAACCCACAATCCCTGGCTTAGGAGGCCAGTGCCTTATCCATTAGGCCACTGGGGCTCTGGGTGAAATTACCTAAGCTTATTTTAAAATGCGTGTAATTGCATCACTACTGTCATTGGATTGGAGCTCTATCCCAGACTTCTAGGTTATGGCCAAGAATCTTTAGATAGATAACCAAACTCCTAAGACAACTAGCAGAGGATGGTTTCCTCCATCCATCGACCTCTGGGTTATGGGCCCAGCACGCTTCCGCTCGCCACTCTGCTGACACCCCAGATGGGATTTGAACCCACAATCCCTGGCTTAGGTGTCTTATCCATTAGGCAAGTGTGGCTCTGCGTCAAGTGGTCTTAGCTCATTTTAAAATGCATGTAATAGCGTCACTGCTGTCATTGGATTGGATTGGATTAGAGCTCTATCCCAGACCTCTAGGTTATGGCCAAGAATCTTTAGATAGATAACCGAACTCCTAAGACAACTAGCAGAGGATGGTTTCGATCCATCGACCTCTGGGTTATGGGCCCAGCACGCTTCCGCTCGCCCACTCTGCTGACACCCCAGATGGAATTTGAGCGCACAATCCCTGGCTTGGGAGGCCAGTGCCCTTATCCATTAGGCCACTGGGGCTCAGGGTCAAATGACATAAGCTTATTTTAAAATGCATGTAATAGCATCACTACTGTCATTGGATTGGAGCTCTATCCCAGACTTCTAGGTTATGGCCAAGAATCTTTAGATAGATAACCAAACTCCTAAGACAACTAGCAGAGGATGGTTTCGATCCATCGACCTCTGGGTTATGGGCCCAGCACGCTTCCGCTGCGCCACTCTGCTGACACCCCAGATGGGATTTGAACCCACAATCCCTGGCTTAGGAGGCCAGTGCCTTATCCATTAGGCCACTGGGGCTCTGGGTGAAATTACCTAAGCTTATTTTAAAATGCGTGTAATTGCATCACTACTGTCATTGGATTGGAGCTCTATCCCAGACTTCTAGGTTATGGCCAAGAATCTTTAGATAGATAACCAAACTCCTAAGACAACTAGCAGAGGATGGTTTCGATCCATCGACCTCTGGGTTATGGGCCCAGCACGCTCAGCTAAGCCACTCTGCTGACACCCCAGATGGGATTTGAACCCACAATCCCTGGCTTAGGTGTCTTATCCATTAGGCAAGTGTGGCTCTGCGTCAAGTGGTCTTAGCTTATTTTAAAATGCATATATTAGCGTCACTGCTGTCATTGGATTGGATTGGATTAGAGCTCTATCCCAGACCTCTAGGTTATGGCCAAGAATCTTTAGATAGATAACCGAACTCCTAAGACAACTAGCAGAGGATGGTTTCGATCCATCGACCTCTGGGTTATGGGCCCAGCACGCTTCCGCTGCGCCACTCTGCTGACACCCCAGATGGAATTTGAACGCACAATCCCTGGCTTGGGAGGCCAGTGCCTTATCCATTAGGCCACTGGGGCTCAGGGTCAAATGACATAAGCTTATTTTAAAATGCGTGTAATAGCATCACTACTGTCATTGGATTGGAGCTCTATCCCAGACTTCTAGGTTATGGCCAAGAATCTTTAGATAGATAACCAAACTCCTAAGACAACTAGCAGAGGATGGTTTCGATCCATCGACCTCTGGGTTATGGGGCCAGCACGCTTCCGCTGCGCCACTCTTCTGACACCCCAGATGAGATTTGAACCCACAATCCGTGGTTTAGGTGACTTATCCATTAGGCAAGTGTGGCTTCTGCGTCAAGTGGTCTTAGCTTATTTTAAAATGCATGTATTAGCGTCACTGCTGTCTTTAATTGTATTGGATTAGAGCTCTATCGTTTATGGCCAAGAATCTTTAAACAGATAAACGAACTCCTAAGACAACTAGCAGAGGATGGCTTCGATCCATCGACCTCTGGGTTATGGGCCCAGCACGCTTCCGCTGCGCCACTCTGCTGACACCCCAGATGGGATTTGAACCCACAATCCCTGGCTTAGGAGGCCAGTGCCTTATCCATTAGGCCACTGGGGCTCTGGGTGAAATTACCTAAGCTTATTTTAAAATGCGTGTAATAGCATCACTACTGTCATTGCGCCACTCTGCTGATAGCCCATATGGGATTTGAACCCACAATCCCTGGCTTAGGCGTTTTATCCATTAGTCCAGTGTGGCTCTGCGTCAAGTGGTCTTAGCTTATTTTAAAACGCATGTATTAGCATCACTGCTGTCTTTAATTGTATTGGATTAGAGCTCTATCGTTTATGGCCAAGAATCTTTAAACAGATAAAAGAACTCCTAGGACACCTAGCAGAGGATGGTTTCGATCCATCGACCTCTGGGTTATGGGCCCAGCACGCCTCGCTGCCCACTCTGCTGACACCCCAGATGGGATTTGAACCCACAATCCCTGGCTTAGGTGTCTTATCCATTAGGCAAAGTGTGGCTCTGCGTCAAGTGGTCTTAGCTTATTTTAAAATGCATATATTAGCGTCACTGCTGTCATTGGATTGGATTGGATTAGAGCTCTATCCCAGACCTCTAGGTTATGGCCAAGAATCTTTAGATAGATAACCGAACTCCTAAGACAACTAGCAGAGGATGGTTTCAGATCCATCGACCTCTGGGTTATGGGCCCAGCACGCTTCCTTCGCCACTCTGCTGACACCCCAGATGGAATTTGAACGCACAATCCCTGGCTTGGGAGGCCAGTGCCTTATCCATTAGGCCACTGGGGCTCAGGGTCAAATGACATAAGCTTATTTTAAAATGCGTGTAATAGCATCACTACTGTAATTGGATTGGAGCTCTATCCCAGACTTCTAGGTTATGGCCAAGAATCTTTAGATAGATAGCCAAACTCCTAAGACAACTAGCAGAGGATGGTTTCGATCCATCGACCTCTGGGTTATGGGCCCAGCACGCTTCCGCTGCGCCACTCTGCTGACACCCCAGATGGGATTTGAACCCACAATCCCTGGCTTAGGTGTCTTATCCATTAGGCAAGTGTGGCTCTGCGTCAAGTGGTCTTAGCTCATTTTATAATGCATGTAATAGCGTCACTACTGTCATTGGATTGGATTGGTGCTCTATCCCAGACTTCTAGGTTATGGCCAAGAATCTTTAGATAGATAACCAAACTCCTAAGACACCTAGCAGAGGATGGCTTGATCCATCGACCTCTGGGCTATGGGTAGCAGCTTCCTGGCTGCGCCACTCTGCTGACACCCCAGATGGGATTTGAACCCACAATCCCTGGCTTAGGTGTCTTATCCATTAGGCAAGTGTGGCTCTGCGTCAAGTGGTCTTAGCTTATTTTAAAATGCATATATTAGCGTCACTGCTGTCATTGGATTGGATTGGATTAGAGCTCTATCCCAGACCTCTAGGTTATGGCCAAGAATCTTTAGATAGATAACCGAACTCCTAAGACAACTAGCAGAGGATGGTTTCGATCCATCGACCTCTGGGTTATGGGCCCAGCACGCTTCCGCTGCGCCACTCTGCTGACACCCCAGATGGAATTTGAACGCACAATCCCTGGCTTGGGAGGCCAGTGCCTTATCCATTAGGCCACTGGGGCTCAGGGTCAAATGACATAAGCTTATTTTAAAATGCATGTAATAGCATCACTACTGTCATTGGATTGGAGCTCTATCCCAGACTTCTAGGTTATGGCCAAGAATCTTTAGATAGATAACCAAACTCCTAAGACAACTAGCAGAGGATGGTTTCGATCCATCGACCTCTGGGTTATGGGGCCAGCACGTTTCCGCTGCGCCACTCTTCTGACATCCCAGATGAGATTTGAACCCACAATCCGTGGTTTAGGTGACTTATCCATTAGGCAAGTGTGGCTTCTGCGTTAAGTGGTCTTAGCTTATTTTAAAATGCATGTATTAGCGTCACTGCTGTCTTTAATTGTATTGGATTAGAGCTCTATCGTTTATGGCCAAGAATCTTTAAATAGATAAACGAACTCCTAAGACAACTAGCAGAGGATGGCTTCGATCCATCGACCTCTGGGTTATGGGCCCAGCACGCTTCGCGCCACTCTGCTGACACCCCAGATGGGATTTGAACCCACAATCCCTGGCTTAGGAGGCCAGTGCCTTATCCATTAGGCCACTGGGGCTCTGGGTGAAATTACCTAAGCTTATTTTAAAATGCGTGTAATAGCATCACTACTGTCATTGCGCCACTCTGCTGATAGCCCATATGGGATTTGAACCCACAATCCCTGGCTTAGGCGTTTTATCCATTAGGCCAGTGTGGCTCTGTGTCAAGTGGTCTTAGCTTATTTTAAAACGCATGTATTAGCATCACTGCTGTCTTTAATTGTATTGGATTAGAGCTCTATCGTTTATGGCCAAGAATCTTTAAACAGATAAAAGAACTCCTAGGACACCTAGCAGAGGATGGTTTCGATCCATCGACCTCTGGGTTATGGGCCCAGCACGCTTCCGCTGCGCCACTCTGCTGACACCCCAGATGGGATTTGAACCCACAATCCCTGGCTTAGGTGTCTTATCCATTAGGCAAGTGTGGCTCTGCGTCAAGTGGTCTTAGCTTATTTTAAAATGCATATATTAGCGTCACTGCTGTCATTGGATTGGATTGGATTAGAGCTCTATCCCAGACTTCTAGGTTATGGCCAAGAATCTTTAGATAGATAACCAAACTCCTAAGACAACTAGCAGAGGATGGTTTCGATCCATCGACCTCTGGGTTATGGGCCCAGCACGCTTCCGCTGCGCCACTCTGCTGACACCCCAGATGGGATTTGAACCCACAATCCCTGGCTTAGGTGTCTTATCCATTAGGCAAGTGTGGCTCTGCGTCAAGTGGTCTTAGCTCATTTTAAAATGCATGTAATAGCGTCACTACTGTCATTGGATTGGATTGGTGCTCTATCCCAGACTTCTAGGTTATGGCCAAGAATCTTTAGATAGATAACCAAACTCCTAAGACACCTAGCAGAGGATGGCTTCGATCCATCGACCTCTGGGTTATGGGCCCAGCACGCTTCCGGCCATGCCACTCTGCTGACACCCCAGATGGGATTTGAACCCACAATCCCTGGCTTAGGAGGCCAGTGCCTCTGCTGACAGCCCCAGATGGGATTTGAACCCACAATCCCTGGCTTAGTAGGCCAGCTTTATCCATTAGGGCATTGCGACACTGGTTTCAAATTACCTAAGCTTATTTTAAAATGCATGTAATAGCATTATTACTGTCATTGGATTGGATTGGAGCTCTATCTCAGACTTCTAGTTATGGCCAAGAATCTTTAGATAGATAACCAAACTCCTAAGACAACTAGCAGAGGATGGCTTCGATCCATCGACCTCTGGGTTATGGGCCCAGCACGCCTTCGCCATCGCCACTCTGCTGACACCCCAGATGGAATTTGAACCCACAATCCCTGGCTTAGGAGGCCAGTGCCTTATCCATTAGGCCACTGGGGCTCAGGGTCAAATGACATAAGCTTATTTTAAAATGCGTGTAATAGCATCACTACTGTCATTGCGCCACTCTGCTGATAGCCCATATGGGATTTGAACCCACAATCCCTGGCTTAGGTGTTTTATCCATTAGGCCAGTGTGGCTCTGCGTCAAGTGGTCTTAGCTTATTTTAAAACGCATGTATTAGCATCACTGCTGTCTTTAATTGTATTGGATTAGAGCTCTATCGTTTATGGCCAAGAATCTTTAAACAGATAAAAGAACTCCTAGGACACCTAGCAGAGGATGGTTTCGATCCATCGACCTCTGGGTTATGGGCCCAGCACGCCTCGCTATGCCACTCTGCTGACACCCCAGATGGGATTTGAACCCACAATCCCTGGCTTAGGTGTCTTATCCATTAGGCAAGTGTGGCTCTGCGTCCAAGTGGTCTTAGCTTATTTTAAAATGCATATATTAGCGTCACTGCTGTCATTGGATTGGATTGGATTAGAGCTCTATCCCAGACCTCTAGGTTATGGCCAAGAATCTTTAGATAGATAACCGAACTCCTAAGACAACTAGCAGAGGATGGTTTCGATCCATCGACCTCTGGGTTAAGGGCCCAGCACGCCTCGGCCAAGCCACTCTGCTGACACCCCAGATGGAATTTGAACGCACAATCCCTGGCTTGGGAGGCCAGTGCCTTATCCATTAGGCCACTGGGGCTCAGGGTCAAATGACATAAGCTTATTTTAAAATGCGTGTAATAGCATCACTACTGTCATTGGATTGGAGCTCTATCCCAGACTTCTAGGTTATGGCCAAGAATCTTTAGATAGATAACCAAACTCCTAAGACAACTAGCAGAGGATGGTTTCGATCCATCGACCTCTGGGTTATGGGCCCAGCACGCTTCTTCCTGCGCCACTCTGCTGACACCCCAGATGGGATTTGAACCCACAATCCCTGGCTTAGGTGTCTTATCCATTAGGCAAGTGTGGCTCAAGGCCAAGTGGTCTTAGCTCATTTTAAAATGCATGTAATAGCGTCACTACTTTCATTGGATTGGATTGGTGCTCTATCCCAGACTTCTAGGTTATGGCCAAGAATCTTTAGATAGATAACCAAACTCCTAAGACACCTAGCAGAGGATGGCTTCGATCCATCGACCTCTGGGTTATGGGCCCAGCACGCTTCCGCTGCGCCACTCTGCTGACACCCCAGATGGGATTTGAACCCACAATCCCTGGCTTAGGAGGCCAGTGCCTCTGCTGACAGCCCAGATGGGATTTGAACCCACAATCCCTGGCTTAGTAGGCCAGCGCCTTATCCATTAGGGCATTGCGACACTGGTTTCAAATTACCTAAGCTTATTTTAAAATGCATGTAATAGCATTATTACTGTCATTGGATTGGATTGGAGCTCTATCTCAGACTTCTAGTTATGGCCAAGAATCTTTAGATAGATAACCAAACTCCTAAGACAACTAGCTGAGGATGGCTTCGATCCATCGACCTCTGGGTTATGGGCCCAGCACGCTTCCGCTGCGCCACTCTGCTGACACCCCAGATGGGATTTGAACCCACAATCCCTGGCTTAGGTGTCTTATCCATTAGGCAAGTGTGGCTCTCAAGTCCAAGTGGTCTTAGCTTATTTTAAAACGCATGTATTAGCATCACTGCTGTCTTTAATTGTATTGGATTAGAGCTCTATCGTTTATGGCCAAGAATCTTTAAACAGATAAAAGAACTCCTAGGACAACTAGCAGAGGATGGTTTCGATCCATCGATCTCTGGGTTATGGGGCCAGCAAGCCTCGCCTTCGCCACTCTTCTGACACCCCAGATGAGATTTGAACCCACAATCCGTGGTTTAGGTGACTTATCCATTAGGCAAGTGTGGCTTCTGCGTCAAGTGGTCTTAGCTTATTTTAAAATGCATGTATTAGCGTCACTGCTGTCTTTAATTGTATTGGATTAGAGCTCTATCGTTTATGGCCAAGAATCTTTAAACAGATAAACGAACTCCTAAGACAACTAGCAGAGGATGGCTTCGATCCATCGACCTCTGGGTTATGGGCCCAGCACGCTTCCGCTGCGCCCCTCTGCTGACACCCCAGATGGGATTTGAACCCACAATCCCTGGCTTAGGAGGCCAGTGCCTTATCCATTAGGCCACTGGGGCTCTGGGTGAAATCACCTAAGCTTATTTTAAAATGCGTGTAATAGCATCACTACTGTCATTGCGCCACTCTGCTGATAGCCCATATGGGATTTGAACCCACAATCCCTGGCTTAGGTGTTTTATCCATTAGGCCAGTGTGGCTCTGCGTCAAGTGGTCTTAGCTTATTTTAAAACGCATGTATTAGCATCACTGCTGTCTTTAATTGTATTGGATTAGAGCTCTATCGTTTATGGCCAAGAATCTTTAAACAGATAAAAGAACTCCTAGGACACCTAGCAGAGGATGGTTTCGATCCATCGACCTCTGGGTTATGGGCCCAGCACGCTTCCGCTGCGCCACTCTGCTGACACCCCAGATGGGATTTGAACCCACAATCCATGGTTTAGGTGACTTATCCATTAGGCAAGTGTGGCTTCTGCGTCAAGTGGTCTTAGCTTATTTTAAAATGCATGTATTAGCGTCACTGCTGTCTTTAATTGTAATGGATTAGATCTCTATCGTTTATGGCCAAGAATCTTTAAACAGATAAACGAACTCCTAAGACAACTAGCAGAGGATGGCTTCAATCCATCGACCTCTGGGTTATGGGCCCAGCACGCTTCCGCTGCGCCACTCTGCTGACACCCCAGATGGAATTTGAACGCACAATCCCTGGCTTGGGAGGCCAGTGCCTTATCCATTAGGCCACTGGGGCTCAGGGTCAAATGACATAAGCTTATTTTAAAATGCGTGTAATAGCATCACTACTGTCATTGGATTGGAGCTCTATCCCAGACTTCTAGGTTATGGCCAAGAATCTTTAGATAGATAACCAAACTCCTAAGACAACTAGCAGAGGATGGTTTCGATCCATCGACCTCTGGGTTATGGGCCCAGCACGCTTCCGCTGCGCCACTCTGCTGACACCCCAGATGGGATTTGAACCCACAATCCCTGGTTTAGGTGTCTTATCCATTAGGCAAGTGTGGCTCTGCGTCAAGTGTGGCTTCTGCGTCAAGTGGTCTTAGCTTATTTTAAAATGCATGTATTAGCGTCACTGCTGTCTTTAATTGTATTGGATTAGAGCTCTATCGTTTATGGCCAAGAATCTTTAAACAGATAAACGAACTCCTAAAACAACTAGCAGAGGATGGCTTCGATCCATCGACCTCTGGGTTATGGGCCCAGCACGCTTCCGCTGCGCCACTCTGCTGACAACCCAGATGGGATTTGAACCCACAATCCCTGGCTTAGGAGGCCAGTGCCTTATCCATTAGGCCATTGGGGCTCTGGGTGAAATTACCTAAGCTTATTTTAAAATGCGTGTAATAGCATCACTACTGTCATTGCGCCACTCTGCTGATAGCCCATATGGGATTTGAACCCACAATCCCTGGCTTAGGTGTTTTATCCATTAGGCCAGTGTGGCTCTGCGTCAAGTGGTCTTAGCTTATTTTAAAACGCATGTATTAGCATCACTGCTGTCTTTAATTGTATTGGATTAGAGCTCTATCGTTTATGGCCAAGAATCTTTAAACAGATAAAAGAACTCCTAGGACACCTAGCAGAGGATGGTTTCGATCCAGCGACCTCTGGGTTATGGGCCCAGCACGCTTCCGCTGCGCCACTCTGCTGACACCCCAGATGGGATTTGAACCCACAATCCCTGGCTTAGGTGTCTTATCCATTAGGCAAGTGTGGCTCTGCGTCAAGTGGTCTTAGCTTATTTTAAAACGCATATATTAGCGTCACTGCTGTCATTGGATTGGATTGGATTAGAGCTCTATCCCAGACCTCAAGGTTATGGCCAAGAATCTTTAGATAGATAACCGAACTCCTAAGACAACTAGCAGAGGATGGTTTCGATCCATCGACCTCTGGGTTATGGGCCCAGCACGCCTCGCTGCTTCCACTCTGCTGACACCCCAGATGGTATTTGAACGCACAATCCCTGGCTTGGGAGGCCAGTGCCTTATCCATTAGGCCACTGGGGCTCAGGGTCAAATGACATAAGCTTATTTTAAAATGCTGCGTAATAGCATCACTACTGTCATTGGATTGGAGCTCTATCCCAGACTTCTAGGTTATGGCCAAGAATCTTTAGATAGATAACCAAACTCCTAAGACAACTAGCAGAGGATGGTTTCGATCCATCGATCTCTGGGTTATGGGGCCAGCACGCCTCGGCCATGCGCCCACTCTTCTGACACACCCCAGATGAGATTTGAACCCACAATCCGTGGTTTAGGTGACTTATCCATTAGGCAAGTGTGGCTTCTAAGTCAAGTGGTCTTAGCTTATTTTAAAATGCATGTATTAGCGTCACTGCTGTCTTTAATTGTATTGGTTTAGAGCTCTATCGCTTATGGCCAAGAATCTTTAAACAGATAAACGAACTCCTAAGACAACTAGCAGAGGATGGCTTGATCCATCGACCTCTGGGTTATGGGCCCAGCACGCTTCCGCTGCGCCCCTCTGCTGACACCCCAGATGGGATTTGAACCCACAATCCCTGGTTTAGGAGGCCAGTGCCTTATCCATTAGGCCACTGGGGCTCTGGGTGAAATTACCTAAGCTTATTTTAAAATGCGTGTAATAGCATCACTACTGTCATTGGATTGGAGCTCTATCCCAGACTTCTAGGTTATGGCCAAGAATCTTTAGATAGATAACCAAACTCCTAAGACAACTAGCAGAAGATGGTTTCGATCCATCGACCTCTGGGTTATGGGCCCAGCAGCTGCTGCGCCATAATCTGCTGACACCCCAGATGGGATTTGAACCCACAATCCCTGGTTTAGGTGTCTTATCCATTAGGCAAGTGTGGCTCAAGGCCAAGTGTGGCTTCTAAGTCCAAGTGGTCTTAGCTTATTTTAAAATGCATGTATTAGCGTCACTGCTGTCTTTAATTGTATTGGATTAGAGCTCTATCGTTTATGGCCAAGAATCTTTAAACAGATAAACGAACTCCTAAAACAACTAGCAGAGGATGGCTTCGATCCATCGACCTCTGGGTTATGGGCCCAGCACGCTTCCGCTGCGCCACTCTGCTGACACCCCAGATGGGATTTGAACCCACAATCCCTGGCTTAGGAGGCCAGTGCCTTATCCATTAGGCCATTGGGGCTCTGGGTGAAATTACCTAAGCTTATTTTAAAATGCGTGTAATAGCATCACTACTGTCATTGCGCCACTCTGCTGATAGCCCATATGGGATTTGAACCCACAATCCCTGGCTTAGGTGTTTTATCCATTAGGCCAGTGTGGCTCTCGTCCAAGTGGTCTTAGCTTATTTTAAAACGCATGTATTAGCATCACTGCTGTCTTTAATTGTATTGGATTAGAGCTCTATCGCTTATGGCCAAGAATCTTTAAACAGATAAAAGAACTCCTAGGGACACCTAGCAGAGGATGGTTTCGATCCAGCGACCTCTGGGTTATGGGCTCCAGCACGCCTTCCACAGCCACTCTGCTGACACCCCAGATGGGATTTGAACCCACAATCCCTGGCTTAGGTGTCTTATCCATTAGGCAAGTGTGGCTCTCGTCAAGTGGTCTTAGCTTATTTTAAAATGCATATATTAGCGTCACTGCTGTCATTGGATTGGATTGGATTAGAGCTCTATCCCAGACCTCTAGGTTATGGCCAAGAATCTTTAGATAGATAACCGAACTCCTAAGACAACTAGCAGAGGATGGTTTCGATCCATCGACCTCTGGGTTATGGGCACAGCACGCTTCCTCTGCGCCACTCTGCTGACACTTCAGAAGGGATTTGAACCCACAATCCCTGGCTTAGGTGTCTTATCCATTAGGCAATTGTGGCTCTGCGTCAAGTGGTCTTAGCTGATTTTAAAATGCATGTATTAGCGTCACTGCTCTCTTTAATTGTATTGGATTAGAGCTCTATCGTTTATGGCCAAAAATCTTTAAACAGATAAACGAACTCCTAAGACTACTAGCAGAGGATGGTTTCGATCCACCAACCTCTGGGTTATGGGCCCAGCACGCGTCCGCTCGCCAACACTCTGCCGACCCCCCAGATGGGATTTGAACCCACAATCCCTGGCTTAGGAGGCCAGTGCCTTATCCATTAGGCCACTGGGGCTCTTGGTCAAATGACATAAGATTATTTTAAAATGCGTGTAATAGCATCACTACTGTCATCGGATTGGAGCTCTATCCCAGATTTCTAGGTTATCGCCAAGAATCTTTAGACAGATAACCAAACTTCTAAGACAACTAGCAGAGGATGGTTTCGATCCATCGACCTCTGGGTTATGGGCCCAGCACGCTTCCTCTGCGCCACTCTGCTGACACCTCAGAAGGGATTTGAACCCACAATCCCTGGCTTAGGTGTCTTATCCATTAGGCAAGTGTGGCTCTGCATCAAGTGATCTTAGTTTATTTTAAAATGCATGTATTAGCGTCACTGCTATCTTTAATTGTATTGGATTAGAGCTCTATCATTTAGGGCCAAAAATCTTTAAACAGATAACTATACTCCTAAGACACTTAGCAGAGGAGGGTTTCGATCCATCGACCTCTGGGTTATGGGCCTAGCACGCTTCCGCTGCGCCACTCTGCTGACACCCCAGGTGGGATTTGAACCCACAATCCCTGGCTTAG
Organism: Beaufortia kweichowensis; assembly: GCA_019155185.1. Lineage (NCBI taxonomy): Eukaryota > Metazoa > Chordata > Actinopteri > Cypriniformes > Gastromyzontidae > Beaufortia > Beaufortia kweichowensis. The sequence continues at coordinate 16,180,492 of CM032802.1, read as the reverse complement.
GAGGCCAGTGCCTTATCCATTAGGCCACTGGGGCTCTGGGTGAAATGACCTAAGCTAATTTTAAAATGCATGTAATAGCATCACTACTGTCATTGGATTGGATTAGAGCTCTTTCCCAGACCTCTAGGTTATGGCCTAGAATCTTTAAACAGATAACTAAACTCCTAAGACAACTAGCAGAGGATGGTTTCAATCCATCGAGCTCTATCGTTTATGGCCCATCCATCCATCCATCCATCCATCTTCTTTCCGCTTATCCGGGGCCGGGTCGCGGGGGCAGCAGTCTAAGTAGGGATGCCCAGACTTCCCTCTCCCCAGACACTTCCTCCAGCTCTTCCGGGGGAATACCGAGGCGTTCCCAGGCCAGCCGAGAGACATAGTCCCTCCAGCATGTCCTAGGTCTTCTCCGGGGCCTCCTCCCGGTGGGACATGCCCGGAACACCTCTGGAACACCCGTCCGGGAGGCATCCGAAACAGATGCCCAAGCCACCTCAGCTGGCCTCTCTCGATGTGGAGGAGCAGCGGATCTACTCCGAGCTCCCCCCGAGTGGCCAAGCTCCTCACCCTATCTCTAAGGGAGCGCCCGGCCACCCGGCGGAGGAAACTCATTTCGGCCGCCTGTATCCTGGATCTCATCCTTTCATCCATAGGTGAGAGTAGGAACGTAGATCGACCGGTAAATCGAGAGCTTCGCCTTGCAGCTCATCTCCTTCTTCACCACGACAGACTGGTACATCGACCACATTACTGCAGAAGCTGCACCGATCCGTCTGACGATCTCTCGCTCCATCCTTCCCTCACTCGTGAACAAGACCCCAAGATACTTAAACTCCTCCACCTGTGGAAGGAACTCCCCACCGACCTGGAGGGGACAAGCCACCCTTTTCCGACTGAGGACCATGGCCTCAGATTTGGAGGTGCTGATTCTCATCCCAGCCACTTCACACTTGGCTGCAAACCGCCCCAGTGCCCGCTGTAGGTCCTGGCCTGATAGGGCCAACAGGACAACATCATCCGCAAAAAGCAGAGATGAGATCCTGTGGTCCCCAAACCGGACCGCCTCCGGTCCCTGGCTGCGCCTCGTTTATGGCCAAGAATCTTTAAACAAACTCCTAGGACCCCTAGCAGAGGATGGTTTCGATCCATCAACCTATGGGTTATGGGCCCAGCACGCTTCCGCTGCACCACTCTGCTGAGATCCCAGGTGGGGTTTGAACCCACAATCCTTGTCTTATCCATTAGGTAAGTGGGGCTCTGCGTCAAGCGGTCTTAGCTTATTTTAAGATGCATGTAATAGCGTCACTGATTTCTTTAATTGGGTTTGGATTAGACCTCTATCTAGCTCTATTTCTTTCAGCCAAAAATCTTTAAACAGATAAGCGAACTCCTAGGAGTCCTAGCAGAGGATGGTCTCGATGCATTGACCTCTGGGTTATGGGCCCAGCACACTTCCGCTGCGCCACTCTGCTGACACCCGAGGTGGGATTTGAATATGTAAAAGCGTCACTGCTTTCTTTAATTGCGTTGGATTAGAACTTTATCCTTTAAGGCCAAGAATCTTTAAACAGATAAGTGAACTCTTAGGACTTCTAGCAGAGAATGGTTTCAACCCATCCACCTCGAGGTTATGTGTCCAGGACGCTTCCACTACACCTCTCTGCGGACCACCCTTATTTTAAAATACATGTAATAGTGTCACTGCTTTCTTTAATTGGATTATATTAGAAGTATTGTGTTGATCCATCCATCCCTGAACCATCGCAAAGTATAGTTTTGATCCATACAACCCTGGATTATAGGCCAAGCAAGTTTCAGCAACTGCCCTTTGCTCTGGCATGTCATTTACATTGGTGTGGTCAGGTCATTCCTAGGACTATGGTGCTCGTAATAAAATCACAAATAGTCAGTAAAGAATCTACACTTTTCCAAAGATAAGGAACAATGGTAGGAATGTCTTTCATTTGTACAGTACAGCAGATCTGTCTCGATTTGGGGTGATCCATCCAACCCTGGGTTATGAGCCACAAAATGACATCACACACTAATTAGCATATTTGTAATGTCATCACATTGTGTTTGTATCCAGTTTTCTGTTTTTATTCTCTCTGAAATGTTACATACTGTAATACAAATATATTGACTATAAAGCTTTTCCCATTTACATGCTTGCTGTTTCATGCTTTCTGAATGTGAAATGTACAGCTTCTTGCGCAGGAGAGAGAGAGGGAGTCATGCACTGTGAAAGCCCAAGCTCGCAGGGCAGTACCGGGGACATACTCAAACTAAATGAAAGCTCATGTTTATCCAAAAAGCCGCTAGATTTGTTGCTATATACCTTTTAAGGAAACGGTCACTAAAGGGGTCTGAAAGTTATATAAAGTGCTAAAGTTGCTTACTCTCCATCCTCGGGATACTATTCTTGTGTGAATGACTTCATTGTCTTGTGGTATTTTGTATAGAAAACTAAAACATTCTAAAGAAATACGGGAATGCTAAACAGTATTTAATGCTAAATGCTAACTATTTAACTTTAACAAATTAACTACTTCTTTTCTGTCTATGTCAGCAGTCTGATGTTATAGCTGCACTCATCAACTCAGTCATCCCTGGCTAAACAATCCTTTACTTTATAATATTGGCCTTATTACTACCCAGTTTAACATCAACATAAATTAATTGTAGCACAACTAACACAAATCAGACCCAATCTAAATTCAGTCATCATCAACCCTAATTAAATTGGAGATTGTATCATTGTGTTTTATTTTGCTGTAAAGCTGCTTTGAAACATTGCTACATTGTTAAAGAGCACTACAAATAAACTTGAACTTGAATATATTTAAACGGGATGATAATGGGTTAGAATGGTAAAATATGCAAGAATCCCAGGAAAAACGGGAGGGTTAACCGGTATGCATAACACATGCATCCATGTTTTAAAAAGTGAGTAAATAATGTATGGACTGATATTTTTTGATGTCTTTACTCTATCACTTTAATTATGGATGTAAATTTTGCCTCAGGTTTATAAAAGATCACTGCTTTTACATTAAGTGGTTTAAAAAACTACTTGTGTGTGTAAGCTGGATCTTTTAGTGTACCATTCATTATTCTTTACAAGCCAACACTAATTGTCATAATTCAAGAACATGCACAGTGGGCGGCTCTTCAACCCTTTTTAGCATTGCTTTCATGGTCTGCTTGTCATGCTTAAGTGTGTGTACACTCTGCATTTACATGTCTGTTATAACCTCAAATGACCTTCCAGCACTGACAAGGTCATTACACACAAATGCACTTTATCATTATGCAGTTTGCGGAGTCGCTCCTCTGCAGATCATGCTAAACAATGAAGCATGCTAATTTCAGCTCTGGCGCTAACTTCCTTCAGCAGCTAATTACAGCCAATTAAGTGGGAGACTGTCAGAGCGGACAGATCCGGTATTGTTTCAGTGATTACTAAGAAAAGAGGATGTCACACTTACAAGAATAGAGAGGGAAAACGCTACGGTTGTCTGTCTGTGCATGATCTCATTTTCAGTTCATTCCTCACTCCTTAGGACACTGACAGCATCTACTAATGAACACACGACCACCCCTTATCTGACAGAAAGAGAGAACGAGAGAGCCGAGGAGGATAATGATCTTTCTGCGGAGCTTCTCAGGATGTGCGAAGCATTTGTTTCCTGTGGAGGAGAATGATGATGATGCTCTCTCTCTCTCTCTCTCTCTCTCTCTCTCTCTCTCTCTCTCTCTCTCTCTCTCTCTCTCTCTCTCTCTCTCTCTCTCTCTCTAAAGTAATAAATATAGTGGGTGTCGTTCTATTTCTAGTGTAATTCCCCTCTGTGTGTCGTTAATTGCGTTCTGGTGTTCCTTTCATGTCACTTGCTGCTGTCTTGCCTTTCTATTGATGATTTTGGGCCCCAGATTGCTCTTTTCTGCCCGGACACACGCAACGATTATAACTCTATTCCAAAGATTTACTCCAACACCACGAATAGAAGTGAACCTCATGAATACCAAATGAGAACTGTAGGCAATGTACGTGATTTTTTATTACCATGCAATACATTGCAAGAGTTGGAAGTACAGATTCTGTTCTATTTCTCCATAGGGAGATTGATTTTTAATGCTAAATAAATATAAAGCTTTAGAGGCAGATCTGCAGAGGAAATGAATGTCCCATTTAAAATATTTAAAAATATTTAAAATTCATCATACAACAATGAATTAAAATATATGTTGTAGTGTACATTAAAGTATGCATTAAAATGTTGTGAAGTGGGGGGCACAGGGGAGGGCCGTTTGCTCAATAATGTACAATCCATCTACATAGAACAAAAAAATTTATGACAAAACAAATGTATGATCTTGCACTTAATGTGACTGATCATCACTTATGTCCCTTTTTCTAAAGCAGTCAATATCTTGGTACTTGGTACCGAAGTACCAGTGAGAAATCACTGACTTGTGACAGCAATAGACTTGGGAGAGTGGTTTATGTTTTTAAACAAATGAACCAAACAGACAACTAGCCAGAGATCGAGGACAAGAACTGCGTTTTTATCAATTCGTGCCTCAAGGTGCTAAAGTGGTTGCTTAAGGTTGACCGTGAAGTAAACTCTGGCCTGTAATAATCTGGACAATAAATCTGTCTCGAGTCTCACTAAAAAAGTAATAGCACCCACCATATGTCCATTGCACAAATGGTTTGAGATTGTTCATGGACAAGTTGTGTGAGGTTTAATATTTAGCTCTTTAATATTTTTGCTCTGATTTTACCATATTAATATGGGTTTGCTACATGTTGTGCCTAACAATACTCTCAAGTATTGTATTCCTTGTTTATATCTAAAATCTGCACAGATGAAAATAACTGATGTGCGTTCTGTGCTGATGGCTGGTATTGTGAGTGTTAATGAGAGTTACGCAGCAGAATTTGTCATTTCGGGATCCTGCTGAGTTTGTTGATCATATACTGTATCCAGGAGATCAAAACAATGTGTGTGTGTGTGTGTGTTTGTGCATGTGTGTTCCCTGCAATTTACACTGAAAAGCCTGTTGGGTAGAAAACAGCACATACACTCGAAATCCCACAAAGCAAAAAAGCTAATTTATTAAACTCAGATTCATTTCAAGATGAAAAGATATTCATTTGTGAATTCACTTTGTCCCAGGCCTGTGGCACTCAAAATCACTGTGCCATTGAGTAAAGGTAGAGCGCTCAGTTTTAAGCTGTTGTTTACGGGTTGTTTTTTGTTTATTTACAGCAGTGCACAGATGTTTCTTGATGAGAAAAATTCTCTGGAGATTTCAGAAAATGATTAAATATGCACCAACACTCCTGCTCCTTTATGGAGTACGTTGATAACATTTTATTTTTATTGTTTCCCCCATATCTCTTACTCTCTCTTACTTGCTCACACACACATGCAGATTCCCTGAAAACCCTGCCAAGGTCTTTGATGTTCTGGCGCTCTCCAAACACAGATACTGTAGGATTACTTACCTTGATCCTAAAATACACTCACAGCAGATAATTTCATATTTCAGTTTGCACACAAACACGTCCTATCTATCCAGGTTGACACACTTTACTACTATAAACTGAACTTTCTGGCACAGATCTGAAATATTGTTTTACAATCTCTCTCTAGGTCAGATTAATACTGTATATCTCCATTTAACAGCGTATGTACACTGCAAGTGAGAAACGTGACACAAGAAAGCTAGAACGAATCTGTCTACATCACTAGCACACAAAGACATTATGTTCCAAGTGGACACAGCTTTGTCAATAATAACCTCAACCTGAATTGTTTAGTGTTTAGTTCATATTTCAGATTAGCTAGTTAACTTTGGTTAACTGATAAAATGACTAATGGACTTAAAAGCAATAAATATATGCAGATAATGGTATTCCACAAATTAGAAAGTAGTTGGTCACTATGATCATGTTTAAGAATTAAATGTAATATTGTACCAAAAATGTGAACTTTTTCCATAAGAAATAGCAGCTGTAACACTAACACTACCAGTAGTATGTCTTCTATCAGTATGTAACTATATAAAGTTACATTTTAACATTTTAAAAACATTCAAAAGAGCGGTGTGGCCTGGATTTGGAACTTCTTTTCTCTCTTGGATGAAGATTTTATTGTGTAAATGTAAATATTCATATGAATGTTATGTGAAAAAAATATGCAAATGCAAATGTCGTCAATGATGATCACTCAGGTAAGCAACAACAATTATAAGATCCCTTAGAATCTGTTCATGATACAGTTTAAAGGTCACATTTCTATTATCATTTTAAATCAACTTTTGAAGGACATACATATAATCTACTCTGAGACTTTTGTAAAATATGCTTTATTTCGTCCTGAACAAAAACTTTCAGGATTCTGATTTCACAAAAGGACTAAATCTGCAGCAAGTCCATATTAGCAATACTGATTTTATTGTTGCTTTCACTGTAGATAAGCAAAAGCAGATGGCAGAGGCAAGAATGGCTTTAGTAGGTACTCCATCCTCCATCCAATATCTCGCATGAGTCCAATTTGATTCACTTACTGAATGTGTGCTCAAACTCCTCCAGTGCTGAACTCACAGCTGGCTCGCAGGCAGAACAAGTGGCTTTCTCTGAACCCGATGACTGAAATTATGACCCATGATGCACAGCGAACATTAATCAAACAAAATAAAGTGAACTGCAGTTTTTTTTGTAGTTATGAGCAAGTCTAGCAGCAGGCGTCTACTTTAAGAAGGCTGAACATCCTCACAGCTGAACATCAGTTATTAAGTACATCACAGTTATTAAGTTTTCATAAAACATGACGAAGATTAACATTTTTGTCTTCTGTTTAACCTGCCCCAACGAAACGTTTACAGTAAATCAAAAAACACGTATTGAAAAAGTAAACAGGATCGGTTTTGATTTCATGCGTGCACTGTGTTAACAATAACATTCGAATAAACTTTTGCCAGGAAAAACAAGTGCACGACACACAGCTGGCAGAATGCAAAATTATTTCTGCATGGAAGTCATTACCCGTCCTTGGCTCCTTGTAAATGGGTGTTTGAAAGCAGGACTGATGTTCTTGCCACACAGGGTGTGTCAAAGCCGACGAGACTCCTCCCCATTATGTGCCTATCCTCTTTCTTTCCAGCATTCATTTGTCATACTCTCGCTCTCTTTGAATCTCTCCTATTCTCTCAATCTCTCTCTTTGTTGGCAGTAAAGGTGTGGTGATGTTGGCCCACGATAGCGGCCTTTGTGCTTTTCTGCTTGACTAAGACAAACAGTCTTCTCTCTGCGCACACGTAAACACCCCCACACACAGACACTTGAAGGTTGACCAAGATAAATCTGTCGTGCTTTTGTGCATTCAGCAGAGCTCGACATGTCCGACAGCCGGTCAATCAAACAGCAATGAGATTAAATCAGATCAATTAGCCGCCTGCCGCCGCACCCTTTCTAATGAGCAGACACTGCGCGTGCATTCCTACAGATAAAGATTATTTCCCCGTCTATCCAAACAGCAGCGGTTTAACGCATTCTGCTCACTCTTCCTGAATCTGTCCTTCTCTGGAGAGTATGGCATTGATCAGAGCTTTGTAAGGGCAGAGGACACGTGCTTCTGATGCATTCTGGAAGACCCAGAGCATCCTTACATGTGCACAAGATACTTCTGTGCTACTACTGAATGTTTTCTACAGACGTCCCTGCCAACGTTTTGGAATACTGTAGGGCAATTCCATGCAAAAGTCAAGCTTTCCATGAAAAAATGTAATTTTTACCAAAGATTTTCATCATGCTGATAACTTTATTTGGTGCTATGAATACCTATGTGAGGTCTCTCTCAAAGTGTTTAAAGCATCGTTTTTCATAGTCTGGTAAAGTTCTGTTTGTCACATCCATAAAATATTTCATATATCCATATTCCTCATAAATAGGCATGCATGTCTATGTTGTCTTTTAAAAACGTGTCTTTTTTTGTCAAATCCATAACCTTTAGTAAAATACAAACAGACAGTTCAATATATTTGTAATAAATACATCCTGTGAGAATTTATATTATAAGTCTTAACTGAAAATGTCATGTCCATAACGCCGGAATTGCCCACTAATGGATGTCTTGGTCATGGTTTGACGTGACTGCTATGTAACAAAAAATATTTAAACTATCCTATATGAAAGAATGATATTTTTACATGGAGATCACATGACCTTAAAAGACCGATGGGATTCATCATTATCACGGTTAAAAGTCACCCAGAGGTCATGTCATGTTTATAAAGACGGGTCAATCAGGGGTAGAAAGAAAGTGGGTTAATAAATGTCTTCGGAGCAAACGCATAGGCGTGTGTGAGACAATGATTCATATTTTAAGAGTATTTAATGAAATTGAAATCTAAACATTGAAATCTGTAAAACTCAATAATCCTTTCATGTCTTGTGAGATGTTGTCATAAGATATTTTGTCACGAGACACTAGAACCAATGATTATCAATGCGTCATCATATTTAAAATCAATGCTCAGATGTGCTCGGCTTGGTTTAAATATTGCTAAATATTCCTTTCAGCTCATATACATTTGGGATGGCATGAAGGAAAGTAAATTATGATTATTTTTAATTTGTGGGTGAACTGTTCGTTAAAGGTAGGTGAAACTCCAGGTCACACCCATCTATTATGTTATCATCTAACAATAACAGTTAGAGAAGGTGTTTAACACCCATACAGTTTTTCTTGCTTTAAAACTCCAAACAAACCCAAAACATCTTTGTTTTGTATGACCAGTGTTTTTAAGGACGCTTTTAATGTAGTTCATTTAGAATGACTGTTGCAGTAAAATGTAAATATTTGCCACACCGGACACATTTCAGTCACATTTCCACTGAACAGTTTTCAAATTGAATTTCAGCTACTGTGTTCATTATTTTCTTTACAGTAAACCATTGACTTCTCTTGTTTTAGCCTCTACTGTTTTGACTAATTGCTCAGTTTATTTTCCTTAGTAATCTTTCTTTTCCAATATTTTATGTCTGTTCTCAAAAGGGGCCTGTAAACCTTTTTATGCAGCCACCTGGTATTGTGTTGACACACATTTTGAACACTCCCACTTCCTGGCCTGTATATGGTTGGCCAACCCTTCATACAAACACAATACAATTCTTGCATTGAAATAATAATGAAAGTACTGGGGCTGGTCTCTTTTATCAGCATTCTGCACACACACGCAAGCATGCTTGCTTGGTATTCTTGCAACAGGCTCAACAGATGGAGTTTAGTGATTCTACATGAGAAGAATATGATAATAAAATCCACACACAGGCCGTATGATGCCACTGTAACACAAGAGGGTGAAAATCATCTACAAATTTTAGAACAAGCATGTGGCGTGAGAAAAGGAAAGAAACAGAGAAACCAAGAGGAGAACAGAAGAGAATCTGTTGCTACTGTCATATGACAGAGACTGGACCTGTATGTACTATAGATCCAAAACGTCTTCAAAACATCATGATCAGACTCTGATGTCTTTGTGAAGTGATGATTACTGTTCCGAGATTGCGTTCTCATACATTCATCATCATAAATGTTTAAATAATGTCCATTCTTGATGCTCATTAGCAGAAATCCATCCATGAGATCTTCATAGAAGATAATGATTACCTTTGACTGAATCACAGCTGTGATGATGACATGGACATAGCGTAGTTTTGCGATATGCGATATTGCTTTAGTAATTATAATTGTCCTATAAAAACTAAAGGATCCTCGAGGAACCATTTGGGGTTCCTCACACTGCCACACCGGCGGAACCGTCAGGAGGAACACAAGACACTTTTTTTACAAAGAGCAGTTCTCTGAAGAACCATTACAGTCTTGGCAGTTCCTGCAGAAACTTATGGGATCCTTTAGGCACTTTAAAGTTCCTCGGAGGTCTTCCTGACAGTTCCGGTGTGGCAGTATGAGGAACCATTTAGGGTTCCCTTTAGTTTTACAGTGTAATAGTCTAGAATCTGATGAGAAGCTAAAGTGCATAATGACATCATACAAATTGAAAGTTGAATATCTTCAAAATGCTAATTTTGTCAATGTTTTGAGCAAACCAGTGTACAGATATCCTAACATATTCATACTAATTCATTTGGATAATTCCTACATGCATTTGCTTGGGTTTCTCTAACAGATGTGATGCAGTGTAGCTCCAGTGATTCTACTGGAAATGTGGATGTTCTTCTGGAACATACAGTACTGTACTTAATTTTTCTGTACATCATGTTGTTTAAAAAGGTAAAATAATAAATAATGTAGTTACTTTCCATACTTTTTTTAATAGTTTCTGATTACAAATGTAAAAATGTAGTAGATTACTTTCCATACGTAACTTTTGCAACACTAAATGTTCTGCAGATTTGGAATCTGTCACACCAGGTGCAAGCTCTCGGTAGCCCAAAGCAAGCAAATTGTGTCTCCATTTGTGATGTTAACATTTGTGCAGTACAGGCTCAGAGCAGATGTCATATTCTGCCCTTTATCTTTCTTTTCAAAGTTGTTTCTCTGCTGTCTGTAAGAGCAGAAGGATAATGAATGAATGCAGAAGAATATTACTGCAGCGTGCAGCTGCGTCTGATTGATTATGGAAGTGCGGAGCTCTGCGTACAATCACTAATGACATTATAATGCTGCTTCCAGGAACAATAGAAGAGATAGAAAAATGTGACAATTACGCTGGATGAATGTAGCATATTTTTAGATATGCCGAGCATTTGTAAAGCGGAAATTACATTTGCATTTTTATCTGTTTCGAGTTTTTTGGTTGTACATTTTGTCATTTGTGCTGGCCTTAATGTACTTTTGATTTTGTTCAGTGTGGTTTGAAGGTCCTGAGGGTCACCTGAAGAAAAAAAATACATGTTTTCTCTTATTTCCAATGGTTCTGACCTTCCCAGCAGTATTCGGGACTCAGACACACTCGAGCAGTTTAAAACTAAACGAAAGACTTATCTCTTTAGCCACGCATTCACATAATCTCAGATCCTAGCTCTCTAAGGCCGCAATAGTTAGCTCAGCCGAACCGGGCACACATACATATTACATACTGCAGGTCACATATAACTGCTTTTAAATGAGGCATTTAAATATGAATGTTGCCCCCTCTCCGCCCTCTCTCTCTCTCTGTTCTCTGTCTCTCTCTCCCTCTCTCTCTCTCTCTCTCTCTCTCTCTCTCTCTCTCTCTCTCTCTCTCTCTCTCTCTCTCTCTCTCTCTATCCCCCTCTCCCTTTTCCGAGGTATCCCGAGGAATGAGTTCCAGCTGGCACAACACTGCTCATAACAGTCCTGCCCCACCTGATGCCCATCCTGGTGCTGCTAAATGATGACTACCCAGGATAACCTCCTTGCACCCTGTTAAATTAAAATTAAATCTACCACATTATACTTAACATATAAAAATTTTTTCACTTTCTTAAATTGAATTTTTGTATCTTATAATGTCTGTATCTGTATCCTGTAAACTGCATAGCTAGTTATAGATGCGATCAATGGCAATTTGTGTCCTCTATTTCGGATTGCACATGCTACGGATTGCAACTATAACACGTCATGTCAAGGGTTTTTCTCTCTTAAAGAGTTTTTTTGAATCCCTGACCACTGACTGCTATCTGTCAATACATGTAAAGCTGCTTTGATACAATGACCTTTGTGAAAAAGCGCTATACAAATAAAATTGAATTGAATTGTTCTGTCAATGATAGAATGGTATTAATTTTCACTAAAAGCCCGGTTTGTGAAAATGTATCAAATAAGGTTTGATTTATATAATAAAATAAATAAAATGAAATTAGAGAATGAGATTGGTTGTAATGACTTTAGAACTTCAGAATCCAAAAATGTGGCTTTCTGTTCTTAATATTCCACATCTCTAACCCACAGTTTTCGGTGTATAACTAATCCTGTACCCAAATCTAGTTGTTTAGTATTTATGTTTTTCACACTGGACGCGATGCGATAAAGCGATGCGAATTGCCAGAGAGCCGGTCCTTCACACTGGACATGAAACGATTATTTGCCTTGTAAGCTAATTCACCTTGCCACTCACCATTAATAATAAACATTGACGATGAACGTCCGCAATAGTGATACGCTGTTCTTGCTCTTTCTCTAATGCTCTAACCCTCATTTTTTTCTCTATGCTGTTTACACTGGTTTTGAAAACAGTCTGCGCCTCGGCACCACCATGTAGCCCAACTGCGGCTCGGGGCACGCAACTTAAATTTCTAATTGGATGGCGTGTATAATCGCAGAGCAACAGGGAAACACATCGACGAATTATCACGCGTAGTGTGTAGGGCTTCATAAAGATCCTGAGTGTCATTGCATCTCACATTTGCGCTGCTTTATCTCGTTCAGTGTGAAGAGCCCTTTAACCTGTTAATTGTCACCGTTCCACAGGTGGAACGCTTATTTCCCTAATTACTTTAATATTTCATAGTTGAATTATAATCTAATCATGACAAACTATACATTGATTGAAAGGTTAAAGACTCAAGAATAAATATTTGACAAGTTTTCACAACAGTACACGTAAACAAAAAAATCTTTATGTTAATGTTATTATTAAACAATACCTTAAATTAAAAAAATATATATCAGCATACAGAATAACAATTTTACAGGTTATTTATTTTCAACAGCTGTTTTTGGAATTTTTATTATTTATTTGATTAGCTGCTAACTAATGTTGCTTAACGTGTTTATTTCTAAACTGTTTGCTCCTACCTCTCTTTGGGTAAAAGAACAATCAAATGTGTCAAACAATTAACATGTGGAGAGTGATATTGATGAAAGTAGAGAGACAGACAGACAGGGAAACGGCTGGGCAGGGAGGACAGACACAGACAGTGTGTGATGCTGTCTGACTGTGTCCAGTCTGCTCGGGTGGTTTATGGGAGTCTCTCCGTATTGTCCGTCTCTTGCTTGGTTGGCTGTGCGATTCAGCTACTGTAGGAGATAGAATAAAGCCCCCCAGCACTTCAAAGACTCTCGCTCTCAGTCCCATCCTGTTATCTCCCTCTCTGGCAGATAAGTCAGATTGCCCTTCAGATTGGGTAATGAATCTACTTTATCAAAGCCCTTTATGGCTACTTGCCTCTCACCAAGTCTACTGCTGGTGAGAGAGAGCTTTTGGCATCTACCACCCACTCAGTTCTCAGTTTACATGTATCAAGTATCACATAAATAACAATCATTTTATCTAAATAATACACGCACCTGAACTGGAGTGTGGAAGTATGCAGAAGTGATGATTTCAGAAGTTGGTTGTTCGCATCAGAAAATGGCAGCCAGTATTAGTGGCATGGAGGTGAGCTGTGAGAGGAAGAGATGCTGAAGTTTTATTGGTGAGTTATTTCTGACATGATTTTGAATTTAAGTTTTGTTAGTCTTCTTGTCTTCTTGTGTTTTGACTGATTTGTGATCTGTCGTGAATCACAAGACTTTAACTTTTTTTGTTAACATTAATCATTGTATTACACAGCAGGGTGAGAAAAACATACTTATATTTGTGCGACTATGAGACTAAAAGTACTGGGGTGGGGACTACGATCCTTTTGCTTGAAGATCTTCCAAGGTAGCAATGTAATTTTGTCTGCAAGATGGGACGTAACCCCCAATTAAATCAATAGATTTTTTTATTAAATTCAAATAAAATTTTTATTTTAATTATATTTAATTTTAGTTTAATTACTCAAATCAGAGTATAATTTTTCTAATTCGATTTAAACCACATATCATTTTACTGTCCCTACTGATGCTGATAATTCTGTTTTGTTTTTTGCCCCTCTGTTAATGTTCATTTTTGATTCTGCTGCCACAAGACTTTTAGTCACATTAAACTGTCAGGATTGTGACTTTGAAATGTTTTCAACTCCCAAAATAACACAAAATATCTCCTGTTTCATTTAAGCTCAATGTAAAACTCTTAACCAGAGCTATTAATTGTAATCAGTGGGGAGTTCTGCACCCCATGACTGACATCCAGGGGAGGGCGTGCCATATGGCCTTTGGGCACATGCTTGTGGCACACACGGCAGACCCACACAGAGCACAGCATTGATGCCACAGAAGGATGTGCCCACGGAAGAGAAGCATTCACACACACACACTGGCATATTTTTACTGCTAATTAACCTGCTATATTCTGTCATTAAAGTGAAGGGAGGGGTGAGAGGTTCTGCTGTCCCTGTGAGAACAGATTTCTGAAACACTTCCTCATTCTGCACCCACCCGCGATCCTCCTGTCACATTACCCCCAAAACACACACACATACATGCCTCCATTTCTTCCTCTCTTCTCTACCCTGAAGTTGTCAAGTAATTAATTTTCTTTGTATACATTATTAGTGAAGACTTGCAAATAAACTTTAATTAGGGTTAAAAGGAAGGAAGAAAAGGGAAGTGACAGGAAATAATAGATTGAACACTGGGTCTTATATATTAATGGCTTCAAAATTCTAAATAGGGTTGTCACAAAACAAAAATGACTTTTCATCAAACAAACGATGTATTTGTATCAGCATATGTGTTCTCTAAGATTGAACCCATGAGTTTTTCTGTCAAAATGCTTTACCTATTGAGCTACAGGAATATGCACACAGCAAAAACATGTCAGGTCCAACAGAATTCACAGAAAGCCTATGTTGGACTGAGTATTTCCATTATTTATTTATTTATTTATTTCTATGTCAGTATTGACTTGTTCTAGCAATAGCATTACTTCTGACATCCCCATACTTTCAAACCACAAGTAGAGCATCTTTTAGACTTCACAAAGAATCGTTTTTTTTCTACCGGAGGTCTGTCTGATTGATAAAGTATTTCTATCTTCAGGGCCTCGGGTGGTCTGAGCTGATGGATGACCAGACAGAAGACATTCCCCTCCACACACTTCTACCCTGTTGACTCCTTTTGTCCATCTTACTATTACTTATCACAAAATCTGTTCCGAAAGCCGAACTGCACATTGCTTACACAAAGCACAGAATGTCACAATTATAGTTTAATGTTAACATTGTTGCTAATCTAATGACGTTTTTTTAAGTAGTAAGTACTTTTAAGTAATTAGTAAAATATATTTATACTGTATATTGACCTTTTTATTGAACGTTTTCCACAAAAGTTACATGAAACAAGAAAGCAAAGACTTCAGAATCTTCACAATCTCTCTGTTAAAGGTGTGTTGGCAAGAACCAACATCCAAGATTCACTTCACAGGAACAACCTGTGCCAAAAGACTCCTGACAAAACATTACTGTAAATTATGGGAAGCTCTCTTTGTAGTCAGGAACAATTTTTCTACATTATACGGTTCTTGAAATAATTCCATAGTTATTTGGAGACTGAAGTTCTTGATGATATATTATAGGGATATAGATAGTAAAATTATGATTTTGTTGTACACGCAGTGTAGAGAAACAGTATTGTAGCAGGTTTGAGACAAAGTCAAAGCAACCTTGAATGGCATAAGGCTGTAAAACCACTTTTGGAACTGATATTTTTCCGAAAAATGGAACTGAAAATCAGAGACCTGTGGAGTTTTCAGAAGGCTGGGGTGATGAACACCCATTGAGATGCATTTTCACATACATCCTTTTCGTTGTGCCACACACCCACATAACTAGAATTCTGCACCATGGGAACCGGAGCAGAACGGTAACACTTTTATTAATTTTTGTATAAGCACTTCCTGGAGGGAATAGCGGTTGTTCATTTCGTTGTTCACCACGCTGGGAGTTATGGATGAGGAACCGCTCTCGCGGCATATGCTAACGCCACTTTTCTTTCCTTCACACGTCAGACACCTCAGAGACACCGGCTTCGCTCTTGCTTGGAGACGGTGCCGCTCGACGTGTTTCGTCTTTGTCTCGATGTTTCATCAGACATACGTGGTTCTGTCAGCAGACGTTTCCATGTTTCTAACCTTTCTAGGTTTCAGCCGACAGATTGCGGAGACTGATTTGTGTTGAAACTGTAGCGGGTGTGAGGGAAGCAGATGGTGACGGTGAGAAAGACTGATCCATGATAACGTAGGCCTGCGGTGGTGCTTGTGAATTTGAGGGTCTTTCCTGGCACTGTCAATGCCTGCAGCTCCTGGTCTCGTTGGGTACTCGGGCAGGGTGGCTGGGGGCATTAACTGTCAAACTTTCTTCATCTTTCTTTAATTTTTTCCTTCATATAAACACCCTCCCCATTCTCAAAGACTCCGACTCTCGCCGTGATCCATGCTCCTCATTCATCAGCATCCTCTGGGCTCTGACAGATCTCCATTAGAAGAGTGAGATCTGGCATTCAGCCGTACAGGCCCTACAGGCACACTTTCTCTTTGTGGAACCCATTTTCCCTCTGCTAACAGAGGAAGGAAAGTTTTGGGGGTTGAACTATTCCCTTTTTCATCTGCTTTGACAGGCTTGTGTGTTTTTGTGTGTGTGTCTTGATAAAAGTTCCTGTGGTATCACCCTGCGGTATCGGTGTGTGAGGTTAGTGTCACGGTATCACTCTCATCTCTCGCCCTGATGGACTCTGTTAAATACTTCAAGGAATAGTCCACCCCAAAATGAGACTTCTGTCATTACTTATTCACCATCATGTCATTGTAAACCTGGATGACTTTTTTTAATAAAACACAAAAGGATATTTTAAAGAACTGTCATGCAGATCTTTTTATACAATGTCTGTAAAGCTACTAAAATTCAGTTTTCCATTGAAACACTTTTTTGCAAAGCAGCTTTACATTCCAGACATAACAAAGTTGTTTTCTCGTCATCTCAACTTAATTTTCTCGTCATCTCGACATAATAAAGTTGTTTTCTCATGATCGTGACATAACGAGATGTTGTATTCTTGTGATGTGCTTGTTTACTCTATATAACGTGTATAACGCGTTGCTAAAGCAAATTTAGCAAAAATAGCATGGATGAACAAAATTTGACTGTATTCAGATCAGGCATTTGCTCAAGCTGAATAGAGCTCATCGCTTCCAGTCGTAAATTTAGGGACCGTCTTTAAAATTACAACACAATAATATGCAAACTTTTTTGCCTTTATCATTTTCGATAGGAAAGTGTAGAGAGACAGGGAAGTTATTTTGGAGAGAGAGGGTAACGGGTTCGAAAGGACGTCAGAGCCAGGATTCAAACTCGCGTTAAACAGCAGCAAACAGCATTTAAACAAAATGACTTACAGTCAACAAACAGTCACAAAACCAACTGTAAAGTGTTTATGTGGTTGTCAGTTAACACCAATTTTTTTAGATTGTTGATATTTATTTAAATAAACTGTTAAATGCTATTAAAGTTAGAAACGTGTATATTATAACTTTAGAGATGGTCCCTAAATTCCACGAACAGCCACCTTTCAACAGCCACCTTCCCAACTTTATTTATAAATAAAAAAATAACAATGGACTTCCGTAGGAATTGACATCAGACCAAGTAAAAATTTAAGTTTTAATATTTGGTAAAAACTGATTTAAAAGCGCAGACCAATGTTTCACAGATTTGTAAATGCCCACTCAGAGGTCTCTGCAGTGCCAACATTTAATTAATATTGACTGTGTGATATTTCATTTAAAAGAAACATGTCAAACCATTTATTGGAACCAAGCTTGCAAAAATGGTGCGATCGTAAATCTTCATGGTTATGCTATCACTCTTAATAATGTTTAATAATGTTTATGGTTAAAATATTTTCATTGTTCATGTGATCTAGGACATAAATATCAGGACATAGAAGTCATTTGTCATTATAGAGACAAAGTATATTTAAATAAGTATATACAGGTAAGTATATTAAAAAAAAGGAAAATATTTAAAAGATTGTCTTTTGGTAAAATGTGCACTAAATTGAGCACATTATGACCAGCGGCATGTATTAATAAACTAATTTCAATTTTAAAACAGCTTGTTTATTTTAATGGTCAGAAAGAGAGATACATTTGTAATGCAAACTACATAAGTATAGCATATGTCACTTTCACACCCTTAGAAATTGCTTCAGTTCGTCAAAGATTGAAAGCTAATTATGGTTATTCAGTTTAATACATTCTCAGAACAGATGAATAACAGAACATATTAAACATCTTTATGTCAGCGTCTGCAGTAACAAGCATCTGTAACAGGTTTTCTGCATGTCGTTCCAGTGCGGGTACAGAAAGTATTATTCGCCTGAGTGCTGAGGGGTGTTACGACCCTCCACATCTGTGAGTGGCAGTTAATCAAGCTAGCAGGGTTAGCGTTAGCGGCTCTGTTCTGACCCCCCACCTCATACACCTGTGCTGCTGACAGCGGGACACCATCCATCCCAGCATGCAGAGACAGGTCCACAAGAAATCTGCAGATTTCCACTGAATTAGATCATGCGGCATATTCTGCACACCACATTCCTCATAAGCGATTCTTTCACAAAATAACATTACATCTAAAAACCCAGTACAACCAAAAGTATACCAAAACATCAACCACAAAACGGATATCAAGAAATATAAGCAAAACCTTGTCTCTATTTAAAAATTTTAAGGCATTTTTTACCTTAAAAGCAGGACTTTTGAAGTGCTGTTTGCACGTCCATAACAGCTCATACTCCTCATAAATGCACACATAAAAATACAAATAAAAGAACTATTTCATGTTCTTTGAAGAGTCATCTCTTCTTCATTTGTTGGGCATTATTGCTTCTGGTTTCTGCATTTTAATTCACAGAAATCCTACAAACCACTTTGCCTCTCACAAACGTGTTCTTTTTGCCACATCCGTAAAGCATGTATATTTCCATTTATTGAAATAGACAACTTGTGTATAGACTAAAATTTAATCTCTGGACTCTATCAACAGGGCTTTAGTAAAATATAAACAGAGAATTTATATTTCAAGTTTTGACTGAAAATGACACATTCATAACGCTAGAATTGCCCAAACTACTTGCGACAAATAGTATTTAAAAATATTGGTAAAGAGCATGCTTTATATTTCCCAGTGTAAGTGTTAAACTGTCAGCTCTGCTTAAAACATGTAAACATTAAGCCTAATCCCAGACTAAAATGCATTTTTGATCTTTTTTCTGAAAACAACCTGCTCTAAAATATCTTAAAATTTATCAGTGACATTGCCTTGTCTTAAGATTCACACCAGTAATGTTTTTAGCATAATAATCGCCCTAATTTAACTAAGGCCTAGTCCTGGATTAATCTAAACCCCGTCCGGGAAACCGCCCCTAAATATTAAAAACGAAGATTTTTATTTTATTTTTATTGAAGGAAGTGTTATGTATTAATATAAAGCTGTGGTAGTGAGTGAACTTTAACCCCACTCTGATAAACAACACAGCAGTCAGCAAGCAGACAAACCCATTAGCTCTCTCCCTTCCCTGGCCTGGACACAGGACGCTAATGGCTTATTACCGAAATAAATGTGGTTATTCCCTTTTCTATTAGTGCAGTACAAGCGTCGCCCCTCTGACACACTAGATTAATGCGCGTGTTAAAGCAGCACAATTAGATAAAGGCTCCGTTCGAAGCCGCTGCTACAAAGACGACGCCGTGTAGAGGCATGTTTTTTTCACTTTTCCTGTAAAAAAGATGTATCTGGTTCCTAAATAGATTTTAGCCCACAGAATGACTCTCCCAGAAAGCAATTACTGCAAGTTTGCGTCGACTGATTATCCATGAGTCACTTTGAGCATTTTACAGGACTATATTTAAACTGCCTTTATTTTCCGCTGGTCTCTACAAGTGCGCCGTGGACAGTTTACCAGGGGGAGGGGGGACAAACTGTATGAATAGGAACCCAATTACCTATTACTTACCTGCTCTTAAAGTGACAGGAAAATTACAGAGCCTGTCCATACGCTCCTTTGTGAAATGAGTGGCCCGATCCAGATGTAGCCACTCGGTCGCCCTCGGGAGCTGTCAGACAGACACACCACGTCTGGCGCTCCCTGTACCTTCCTTCTGCGCTGATTCGCTTAAAATGATGAATCATATTTAGAGATGCAGTTTCCACAACACAATGTCAATGACCCCTAATTAAAAAGAAAAAATCTTATGCTTATAATTACTGTAAAGCAAGAGAAATGAAAAACAACATACAATTTATAACCAGATAATTGAGGTTGATAAACAAGTACAGTAAATGGACAATACATGTACTCGGTTTAAATACGGCAAATTTAAAATCTAGATTTCATTACGTAAGGACAGAACTACCATGTGTACTATGTACTGTATTATGGTACCATTTATTGGCAAGCAGTGTTTGGTAAAAAAAGCATTGATACAATGGTAGCATTGTATTTTTGTCTTTTCAATATGGTCATTTTCGCTGTGGAAAATTGCAGGTGTGTTTACTATATTTTAATGTATTTTAACATCCTGAACCGCACATTTGACTAAACAATAGCGTGGGTTATGATTGTTAAACATAGAGTTGTTGGAAATATAATTGAATACTCTTGATTATACATCATCTGCTGTTGAAGTTTTAAATGTTTAATTGTTGGTGACATATGGTTTAAAATCTCTCTCTCTTTCTTTCAAAAAACCCTTTGTACGTCTGTTCTGCAGTCTTCCAGTGAAGTGTGGGAGTTTTGATAAAGAATCAAACTAAGTCCTCCACGTGTATTCACACCTCTTTAGAAAAACAGCACGCATACCAATTACTTCTCTCAGAGTCTCTTTGATTCAGCTGTTTTCAGAAAAAAAGGGCATGGTTAATTAAAAGGCACACAGGTTTATGTGGGCGAAACATTCTGACTATTCATATTTCTAAATTTATTTCCGTTAAACATGTGGAGTATGTTTAACTAGCGTTTTCAGTCTCTCCCAGGATTTTGCAATCGCAGAATGAATTTAAATTGAAATCCTTGTATTATTCACAATAGTTTGTATAGCTTCCCATTATTTTCTGCATAAAGCAAAGACTTGAGAAAAACAACCAGCACTACCAGCTAATCATGTTCTATAAAGCCCATGTGTTGATCTATCCTGTAATATATTCCATTTGAAAGTGAGCATTAAGCCCAACCAACTCTGGATTAGGGCTTGCATGACTACTCATTTTAATGGCAGATCAATGTGTAACTTATGTAAATGACTTAACAACCGCCATACAGCTTCAGTGGTCTCAAAAGTGCATGTATTCCCATTGCTATTCTGCTGTTTTTATTGTGTTGTGTCATTCTCAACTCTCCAGGTTCAAATTGTCTTCGGTTTCACTTAATTCCAAACTTGGTTTTTACAAAGAAATACATCTAAATACATTTTGTCAATTTTTTTTCTGAATTTCAGACAATTCTTGCAATGTGTTTTGTCTGTAAATCAAAATATCTGATGCTGAGGCAATAAAATTGAATTACTAAAAGAAGAATTAAATTGAATATAATTATTGAATCCTCTGTGTTATATGATGTGTTTGTTCTGTTAAGAAAAACCCCTGAATAACCAAAAACAAAATAAAAAAAAACAAAAACTAACATTCTGGGAACGTTCCGGAAACCGCAACAATTCTTAGCTGGGTCTGTAGTTAGTATTAAGAGCAGGAGTTAAGGAAGCTCCAACAGATGAGATATAGTTTGTCTGTGTATATGACTGGCTTTTTTATTGAGTTCATTATTGTTTCTATGATTCATAATGTTGCTGCATGTACTGTATGAGCCTTTAGCAGAATGCATGTTCCTTAAATCTCTTCTCTGTGTCAAGCTGATGCTATGTCAAATTAAAATAATTTGTCATTTCCAATTCCGAAAATGTGCCTTTACATTTTATTTTAATATCATTAATTAGCATATCCACCACATGACACTAGTAGGACTGTCTGAACTTTAATGTCAGCTACCCATTTGCAGTCTTTTGAGGCTGTATCTGTTAAAACTTTAAGTGGTTAGTGTGCAATACAGAAGACTCAATGCTATTGATCTTGTATAAGATACGCTTGCATATGCAGGCGGATGACATAATGCCCTGTTTGCATGTGCTAGCAGCTAGTGTGACAGCAGCACAAGCACTAATCCAGGCCTGTTAGCATTGCCTCCCCAAAGAATTTCTCTATCAGTCTCTCCCGTAGCATCCCTGTGACCTTGGAGATTTAGTTTCAAGGTCACCGTGTTATTGATTGGGGCTCAGCTCAATGGATCTGTGTGAAGCTCAGTGGCAGGTAGAGCTGAGGTTAGCAGAAAGATCTCTGATAGTGCTTCTCTGCTCCCTGCTTACATCGATCGGACATGCAGATAAATGCGGACGCTTACAGGAGAGAGAGAATGTGATTAGCTCTTGGCATCGGTGTAGCACTTGGCTTACGTGTTCTCATTTCTAAATACTTTAGTATTCATATTTCTCCTTCTAGACCGGTCAGATTTGAAACCTGTATGGAGAATGAGCAAGTCTGGCTATGCATAACCTTTGACTCCTGGAGGGTGAGATATGAAGAGTTTTCAATTTCACTAAACACAGAGAGAGATAGATCAAAGACCAGACACTCGACATCTGTCAAAACATTATTGTGGTAACCTTAGATCTACTTATGGGCATGTAATGTCTTCAAGTATGCATTTATTGACGGGCAACATCGTATTATCGTTTACATTTATTCATTTAGCAAACACTTAATAAATTAGATATGGCTCTAGACATTCGAGAACAAAATTCAGAATATATAACATAGTGCAAGTATTGTATTATGAGTTTATGGATACTGAAATAATAACACATAACCCCTAACCATATATTGCTTCATCTCTTACCTATAGGATAAGCATATTGAGGAAGTCTGCTGGGTGATTGTAGTCTTTCTTACTAGCTGTGGATAAAGAGAACTTCCAACTTTATCCTCAAAGTGTTTTTTGAACACGAATAAGCATCATCACAGAAGTACATATAGGATGTTTGCAGGCAATAGTGGATTGAAATTATATTCTGCAGAGACACATTTATGTGGCCAAGGTGTAAATTAAAGGTGCATACACAAACAGAGAGCTACTCGATTGATGGCATGTAAAATGACTAAGTGTAAATAGTCTCTTAGTGTCCCCTAAACTACTTTATACAAAGAATCTCTGTAACCCCACTGTCATGTGTTTTCAGAGAGACACTGAAAATAATAGGTGTGTGTGTGTGTGTTCATTAAAAACAGTCTGCACTCAGTGTGCCTGAGCTGTTGGAACAGTCTTGACATTAAGCTGTGAGGAGAGATAAACCGGTGTTAGAGAAATATCAGACTTCAGCTGTCCACCCTGCAGATGTGTAAATTAATGCCATAAACCCCAGAGAAAGAAAGAGAGTTTTCAAAGTTTTAGTTTGACCCTATATTGGGTCAGAGCTGTTGTACAGCTATGACCCAAGGAGGATGTGTGCAGATTTCTGGGTATTTTTAGAAGTGACCTATAAGAAACTTAAGTAAAGAAACAAAAATAAAAATATTCCCATCATTTATTCACCCGCATGTTGATAAAAACCTGTATGACTTTCTTTCTTCTGTGAACCACAAAAGAAGATATTTCAAGAAATGTCCTGGTGGTTTTGTGTTCATACAATGGAAGTCAATATGGGTCAGTGTTGTTTGGATACCAACATACTTCACAATATCTTCTTTTGCGTTCTGCAGAAGAAAAAAATCATACAGGTTTGGACATGATCACATGAGGGGGAATGATAAAATAATTTATTTTTAGGTGAACTATCCCTTTAATCATTGTAAAATGTAAGGAAAAGTCTTGCTTTTAAATCCAGATAGTATCAAAACATTCAACTGTTTGTATATCAAAAAATAATTAAATGAGGCTTAGAATTAGCACATGACAAAGATGTTAAAAAGAGGACTAAACCACCCAAATCACTTTATTGTTTTAACAAAAGTCTCATTCGTGATGTCACTTGTTATTGGGCAGAGCTTGTTGTTTGATTATCGCAAGGTCTCAGTTATGATAACAGATATTGAAACAATTGTCAATGTGTGTGGCCACAGGTTTGTCATATTTTTCATGCCAGCATTTGCAGATATTTGACAACGGTTCAATCCAAACCTGTTTGCCATTTTGCTGCAAATTCTTTACTAGCGGTCAAGAGCAAACTTCTGGCAAACATCTGCAGCAGATTTGTCCCCCCAAAAAACGGTGCTTACTTTCTGACAGGACGCTATAAACTTTCTAGGAATCTGGCATAGACATCAATTAGGCATTTTTGTGATGGTCATTCAGTTACATTATCAGTATATTTTAGCGCCATAACAACACAAGCTAGCATTAGCAGTGATTAGCTGAACATATGGCCGCTAATATGATTAATCTTCTCTTTGAGAAAAAGAGAATTTCTCTGTTGTTCTGAGATCAACACTGATAGAAACATATGCATTTATGTACAAGCACTGCCATATGGACATTCATCACACAACTCCGTCTGCTTAATGGAGACATTTTTAACGCCACTCAAATTTTTACAAGCTGTTTTTGTAATCTATAGATTTATTGGAATATAAAACACTTGAGAAAAACCTTTCAAACAATGGCAGACATTTTGGTTACCATGTTTTTTGGCGTATTCATTACTATTCCCAAAACCATGGTTTTCATGACATTTGCATGAAATTGCACATTTATACTGCGGTTACTGTGGCAAAATAATGGTTAATTTCCTATATGCCTGCAGTAAAGTCATTGTACAGCAAGAACTGATGGGAAATGGGCAGAATGCAAAAATTGAGTTTATGTATTCTCAGAATTCTTAAAAACACACACATAACTAAAGGTGGTAACTAAATGCTAATCCCTGCTGTGTGGTCGGGTGGTCTCCTTCAGGTCCTTTCCCTTGGCTCTGCTTGATACTCGTTTGCTATTCATCAAACACCTGCAGGAATCCACAACCTGCTTAAAATCGCCAATCTTAAAATATATTTACAGCACCAGGGTACAAATTCAAAGTGTCTCCCAGCAGCTAGAAACATCCCTCTGGCCTGTAAAATCAATTTTCAGGTGTTGTATCGTCATGGTAACTGCTCTTTTTGACATTTTTCTCTCACTTACTACATTTTTAATCCCCAAACTCAAAGAACACACTGAAATGACCAAGAAAGCTGTATGCAGAACGCTTATAAATGCCAAGAAAAACAAATACTTTATGAAAGTATAGACTACTGGCAATATTGCATTTAAATATATTTTGAAAAGGAACAAAAATAATGCCAAATAGTTTCTCTTGGTCCTTGTGATTTCATTGAAATATGAATGCTCTAATGTCATGACTACATACATTTGTTACTATTGTTGCCTAGCTGAATCTAACGTTTATTTCAGTCAAGCACGTGCATTAATTTAACGTTAGATACGGAGCCTTCGCATAACCTGTGCATGTTCATGTCAGCTATCCAGCATTATTAGTGTATTAGTTGGTCAGCAATGCTTTAGTCCATCGCTTTACCTGACCTCTGAATTTTACCCAGTTTGCATTTTACATAATCTTACTTGCCAAACCTAATAAATGAAACATTTAAGATGGGTTAGTCTTACTGCGTGAAGAATAATCTTAATTTGATAATTACATGTTAAGTGTTCCTCTATCAATACATTAGCTGGACAAACTAGTCAACACTGATCAGTGCCATACAGTTTTACATTATGGAAATGAACCATCCATACTCTTTCTCCTTTATGCTGTGTAGACTTGGACTGTATGATATCAGTGCTGTAAATATTTGACTCGTATTGTGCTATATTAGATTTACTGCTCTAGATCTATTGCACAAGCTATACTGCTCATTTTTTTGGTTTCAGATAGAGCTAGAGGCAGTAGCACACCACCATAAATTCATTTTTATAGAGGAGTTCAGATTTACTGTTTGAAAAAGCTGAGGTCATTATTGGTCACTGTTCTATTGTGGATGTCCCAGTACTCTTGTCATCTATAACAATGCCACATTCCAGTGGGCCTGCAACTGACTAATGGACCACACACAATTTATATGTGATATTATGTGTGCTGACAGAATTCTTTTCCTTTTTCAGTCTGTTTTCTGTGTCATATTGTAATGAATTGTTCTTAGTGTTTGAAGAATAAAATTAGATGTTTTGTTCAGGTTTTCATTTACATTTGCAGGTTTCTCAAACTAGACAGCTACATGGTAACTACACCTATGTTATTTCCCTATTTACTTTAATATTTCATAGCTGAATTTTAATCTAATCATGACAAACTATAAATGTCACAGAGTCAGTTCCTCCGCCTTCAGCATCGGATTCTTTCATCATGTATTCACGATCTGCTTCCCCGGACTTTTGAACTTCATGTCCCATAATACCTTGCACCTCTCACACCTGTCACCGTTTACCTGCAATTACTGGACTCTTTATAATGTCTGTGTTTGCCTTGTCTCTTCATCCTGTATTGTTGTTCCTGCCATTATGTATACGTTGTTTGCTATGTCTAGTTGAATTAATACCTGTTTGGATACCTGTACCTGTTCTGGATTTTTGCCCGTTACCTATGTGGATTGTTTTTGGATGGAAGTTTCTTTGTGGCTGTTTTTGATCGCTGTTTTTGGTTTGGATATTTACGTTTGAATTTGCAACAAGTAAACCTAAGTAAACCTTATATCTTACCTTTTTGACTCTGACTCTTACCTGACCCGTAACAATAAATTGATGGAAATGTATAAGACTCGAGAATGGCAGTTGTAGCCTTGAGCAAGACACCTCACCCCTAATTGCTCCCAGTGTGCCACTGGTAAACTTGTAAGTTGCTTTGGATAAAAGCGTCTGCTAAATGAATAAATGTAAATGTAGAATAAGATGGAACAAATTCAAAGACAGATCTTCATAACAATAAAGATGTAATATAAGAAAATATCTAATATCTAAAAATAAATGTAATTCAGATTTTCATGTGTATACTCAATTTCTGTGCTGACAGTTATCAGGTTAATAGTAAAAAATGTAAAAAGCCCTAGCTCACTATAATCATACCATCAATTTGTATTCATGAGACATGCATGACATTGGAATATATTCCAAATAATAATAATTTCAGCCTGTTATTCTTGTAAAGCTTGTTTGCCTTCATAAAATATGTAAAACCTATTAAGCACTTTTATGAGTTTATGTATAAAAAGTGTTTGTAAGTTTTACAGCAAAAAGTGTCGGGAATACGTTAATTTAACAAATATTTAGAGCCAGTGACATACAACATCCAGACAAAATCCCTCAACACAACCCCACACAGCAACACTGCCAAACGTTAGATTTTTGCCCTTGAAGTACTCTGTTCATGTTAGCGTTACAATGGATTTGTTTGGACAGTGCGCTGAGTTTGTTTTTTATAGTAAACAGAGGACTATCTGTGCGGTTCTGTACTATCAGACTCTACGTGGCTCTATACAATCGATTCGGAGAGAAGCGTGAGTCTGTAGCCGACGTGGAAGAAGCCATCGGTGTAAAGTGGATCCCTGACAGGGTCTTTAATCATGGTCCTGCAAAAATAAATGCAGCCAAGAACAATTCCCTCATATACAAGCCTCTGACCCTTGTGTTGCTTTGCTGTCTCGCTTGTACACACCAATTGCATCTATTTTATGGGCTAAATTGGATTCTCTAAGCGTAATGAAGACGAAACTGGCTGTCATCGCCTTAAACTGCTGACTAATTAATCTGTGTATGTGTGTTTGGTCTGGTGTTAAATAAAATGTGTTTTTTGTTGCTTTTATGTATTAAAGCAGAACATGATTAATTTCTCGAGTCTGAAACAATGTGAACTTGGATGCCATAAAAATATGAAACCAATGAAAGAAACAGATGGGGTTGGCATCAGTATAAGATGTGTGTAAAACTCTGTGTTGCTGGTCGGGTCTGCAACCCATTTGTATTAATAAAAGGCACACACGTGTGCACATGACACGCACATGGACTTACATCTGTAGGAATCAAAGATCAGATGACTTTCCAGTGTGAAATATTTGCTCTTCAATGTGAGATAATAGAGCTAATATATCTGTCTGTTTTTACCTGTCAACTTTGGGTATAAAGACTAGAATAAATATTTCAATAAAGGAATCATCATACATTTAAACACATAATCTATTACGTGGTTTTAGATTGAAGTGTTTGTATCTGATTCCATGTACCTCCAAGTGTTACGTACACACATAGCATGTCTTATTATATGCAGTAACAGGTTTTGCTGTGAGAGCTCTTTTTCCAAAGTTAAAAAAAATAACTACTGTATTTGCCTGACCTCCCAATAGCAAATGGATCAAAAATACTGACCAAACAGTAAATAGTTTATCACAACCCATTAAGCTTTATTTTGCATTTATTTTATTTAAAAAAAACTATTGTATTGCTCAAGTCATGTTATAGAGTTGGAGTAACATTTTCAATTTTTTTACTTTTTAATAATAATATGTATTACAGGTAGCAGTTCCTAAAACGATTATCGGCCAACTAACTTCTTTCTATATACACCCCTCCCTTACCCATGTGCAACAGTGAATGAGATCAGCAGTTTCTCCCAAAAGGGTTCATTTGATTTAATACTATTAAGTTTTTTCAACTGGACTATAACTATCACACTGCATAAGTTGTTTAAACAGTGGTTGGGAAGATAATATAAAGCTGTCAATATGGAGTTGAAGTGGCGGTCAGTGTTGAGTGCTTGAGAAAAGGGGTCACGTAAGGAGTATATGTGCATATGATCAGTATCAAGAAGACAAAGTGCTATTGATCTTATCTTACAGCAGACAGAGAAGCTTAAAGGTGAAGTGTCTACATCATTATGGCCTCGAACAAAAGTGCTATGGTAATAACTGTCCCAACACTTCTCCTGATTGTTATTGGGATAAGAGACTGTATTTTATTAGCTTGATGAACTAGTTGAGGATTTAAAAAAAACCTTTCCCACCAAAATATTGTAATGGTCCATAAAAATTAAACAATGAAAAGATCTAAGTGCAGTTGAATTTAATAAATCAAAAGTGATAATCAATCCATAAACATGAATAATAACCCATGAACCATGAAACAGTATACTATAAACTGTACAATCATTGACAGAAAACAATAGGAAAAATAGGTATAAATAAACACAGTATTCAAAGTAAAGGACATGTGCACACACTAACATGACTACAAAAAAAATGAACAAGACTACATAAGGAAATTAACATAAAATACAAAATAAAAATTACAAAATAAAAGAAAACACACCTGGCACCTGACAAACATTTAGAACATGAGAATCTAGTAAGCTATTCACAATTCTTAGATGAATAAATCCATTTCAGATTACAGTCTTTGACAGTAAAATCATTCAGAATCAGATTTTTGATTGGCTACATTTGTCTGATTAGTTAAAATTCCATCTCTGGCGTGTTATCATAACAGAGGCTCATTGTCGTTAAGAAAATGGGACATAAAAAAGACAATATATTCAAAAGTCAGGTAAGTAGAGACTGAAAATCAAACTTTTGAAGGTGTGTGATTTTATTTCAAATATATCAGCCACCACAGATAAAGGCAGATAAATACAACACAAGTGACAATTTAAAGACAGAGTTCCCCAAAAAAGTGACAGCACAGACAGTAAACTTTCTTTAACAGTTCAAAACAGAACAATGTCCCCATTTTATACTGCTTTGCCGCTATTGTAGCGCCACAAAATAGAAGATTGGTAATATCATGAGATTAAAGTTATAACAGTTTGATAAAAAAGTCAGAATTATGAAAATTAAGTCGTAGCTTTGCAATATGAAGATTTATTGTTAAATCTTAATTGTGATTTAACTAAATCAGACAATTATTATTGTGAAAATCATTATTTTCTTGATATATAAGTGATTTCAATGTGGAACTAAAATTACATCCGGAAATCTAATGCTGAACTCATTTAATGTCAGTAAGTATTACTTTTGAAATTTGTAATATACTGCAGACTATACAGATTATTTTGAATTTATTATGCATGGGGCATTATGACTGCTGTAACTATGCAATAATTGACGGCATTAATTTACTATAAATATTCCTTCAAGGCACTTTGCATATGTTGATTAGTAATTCAAGATAGTCTATCACTATTGACACAGTGTAGATTTTTGTTTTATCAGTCTAATAAGAAGCTGTAACACTCTTTTTAAACTTTTAAAAGAAAGGGGAAAATGTTTGTTGATTATTTCCCCAGGACTGGTTTGTGTGCTCAATGAGTTAGTAAAAAGGAATTAATGAGAAATACAGGTAGTGAGGTTTTCAACACATAGCCTCAGGAAATTGCCCAAAATTTATACATCTAAAAAGAAGTCCCAAGAATAGTTCAAGAGGAAGATAAAAGGTTGATACTGCATTAGAACAAGAAAGTCTGAATGAAAAATGACTTTAAATGGCAACTTTTAGGGGTGAGTGAAAAGTTATTATTATGAAGGAATAGCACAGGTACAAATGGAAGCCAAAGCTGAAGTAGAGAGACCATTAACAGCACATGAATTGTATTTTTTGCAATTTACAAGGCTTAGCTAATGGTCACGCCCCAGGAACTGATGGGATCCCTGTAGACTTTTGTAAGTCATTTTAAAGTGCGATGGAGCAAAACTGCTGGCAGTACTCAATGAAACCGTTGCTGAATGGGGAGCTGCCATCGAGCTATAGGAGTCCTGTTTTTACATTACTGCCAAAAGGGACCTGAAAGAGATGAGAAAACTGGAGGCAGTTTGCTTCCACTATGAAGTTCTCTTTGAGGTTGTAAAAGGTTGAGAGGAGATTACATATTTAGTTGTATATCTTATGAGGCATGCTTGCCTTTTAGATCTTAACATTTGGATTGAACCAAGGATAGGGTTTTGGCACACCAGTAGGCCTATCTAGCATGGAGAATCCATGAGGCTGTTGGGTTCACCTGTGTGTTTCAGTTTACTGAAAGTCAACGGTGACTTAATTACCCACTATAAGATGAGAATAACACACATTGTTGGATTTTGTGGGTTGCAGTCCAGAAATATAGGTTGAAATATGGTTTCAATATAGAAAGAAGAGGCAAAACAATGCAAATAAAACTAGCCATCTATGTTGATATTGTAAAATGTTGCATATCTAATCAAACTTTAAGGTTTTTTCATGGAAATTTGTGTGACATGGTAGGCCAGGCCAAACTGGCTAGCAAAATTAGCCAGATGCTAACATGCTCTGTTATGACATGCTCTCTTTGTTCAAAAACATGAACAAAACTGTGCATAAATATCACTGAAAGTTACTGAAAGATGAATAAAACATTACAAAGTTGTCTACATTTTAAAAGTGGGGTTCAGCAACAGTATATAAGAGTACATTTAGGTAGAATAGAACTACTGTAACTATAAGGGAATATTAAAGTAAATGTTTGAGGGCAGAACAGAGAAATACATTATTGTTTTATATGAAGGTTTACAAATTCACATGCAACATTTGTGATTACTGTCTCATACCAGCAAGAAAAGTAAATCCAACAGCTTCAACTCTTTTAAGGAGAACTAATTTTATAAAAATAAAAAAAGCAATTGGAAACCTACTGGTGAAAACAAATCCACAGTCAATACATCTATTACTACAAACATCTGTGGCGTTTTCTTATAATAGTTTTGACAAGGCAGTACAAAAATAAGTACTGTACCAGATTGAAATACATAGAAGCCTTTTCAGAAGGGACTAGTTTCCCTAAGGTTGAGGTCTTTTGTGCTTTAAAAAATGACCTACTCATTTTCAGCAAACACTGACATCCCTGGGAAATCAAACCAGTCCACATGGGATTGTGGATATTTTCTCTGTAGAACTTTCTAAATTGTTCATTTATTTTGACCTTTTATTAAATATCAAGGTAATGTTCACATTGTGCACAAATCCACTAGTTGTATGGTGCACCTTTTTCAGACACATTTTAGAACAAAACCCTCCCACTAACCCTCTTCTCTCTCCTCTACAGATAATTATCTAGCACTGTGAAACACAATCTTAAACTTGCAATTTGAAATAGCTTTGTTGTTGTGTTATTGTTGCCTTTTTGTGATGTATAAAGCTTCATTTGTCTCCTAATATGCTTAAATGTAAATGTAATTTTTTTAGATTTTTGCAGGGTTTAAGTAATCATACAAGCACTGCCCTGATCCCATTGGAATTCAGATATCATTACATTATATCTTTCTAATGCATTTTTCATTCTATTTTGCTCTTTGGGACACTTCTGTTTGATCAATCATGGGCAGCGGCCAGCCATGTGCTCAAGAGATGCTGTTACCATGACAAGCATAATCAAACTAACTATTGAATTAGATCCAGTCTCTCTCTCCCCTCAGTTCACATCTACTCACAGAAAGGATTCATGCGTAAACAGCATAAACAGGCTACTGTGTTCCTGAAGATCATCTCCACGTGACAAGAGAACAACCTGGCGTACTTTAGCTGGTAATTGTTACAGGCTCTAGAACAATTTGGGAAATTATACTCCTTAAAAATGAATATGAAATTCATAAATGAATTAAAATCCAGATGGCTGGTACGAATTTTCGGTTACTAATGATTATACCCAAAAGCACAGTGAATCCAAAATCACCTTTTGTATGAACTTCGATAAAGACCAGGTTGTTAAACAAAGCAGGTTCCAGCCATATTAAGGCATTTGTTTACCCAAGTGTAAAAATGGAAAAAAGCTTTTTGTAAAGTATTAATTTAGATTATGGGGGTAGAGTTACAACATGAACAAAACATCAACTGCTCAATGAAATTGTGGAAATGTTGTTTATGTTCATGTAATGAGATTTTAAAATGATGACTGTGGTTGAGTGGTCTAAAAAATAAGAGTCCCAACACGCTCAACGAAAAAATTTAGACACATAGTAAACTTTTGCAAAGAAACCCGAATGTGAAGCGGTCCCAAATACAAGCTAAAACAAATTACATTTCAGCATAATTGTTTTTCCCATACATATAATCCCACTGTGGAGTTTTCATGATCCAACTGTAGCCACTGTACACTGTATCTCACACATCCTTAGCATGTAGCCAGTGTTTTCACTTACAATAGATCCACTCCTGGGTACAAAAGAGTTTTTAGAGATGTTATTATCAAAATATCAATAAAAAAGTTAAGATAAAAGTTAAATAACTTACCAGAAAAAGAACAGAAATCCAATGTATTTTCTGGTTAAGTATGCGTGTAAATCGTGATGGCTTGAATAGCACAATTAGCAGAGTATAGGAATTAGACAGATAGGCAGCAGGTTAGGTAGGACAGTGTGATGGGACCTCCACAGCCTTGCCAGAGCACTCAGCGCAGGTGTTGCCTGACAGCACATTCAATTCATATGCATGACAAAGACTTTCAATCCAGTAGCAAACCCCCTCCTGCGCTTTTACACAAACACATATAAATACCGCAAATCACCCTTGAGATAGCGTCTTATGTCCTCTTCCAACCACAGCTTGAGAGGACAAACACACACGTCAGGCTGACTGCTCATCCCACGTTTATCTTTACTCTCCTTCATTCTCGGCTAGGATTATGGGCATTTCAAGATGTTTGCAAGTAATTTAAGAAAAGCGGAGTTATTCTGGCTAAGATTAAATTGATGAATAGAAATTTTTCCTACGTTAAATTAAGCAGGAACAAACAGACCTGTAGAGGCCCAGATGGTCTGATAACACAAAGGATTTGGGAGAGATAGGCTCTCTCACCTGAGCTCACAGATGGTAAGCGCAGCAAATCTTTCCTATTGGATTTGTCTCCACCGGCTGACCTGTTTCCAGATGACTGTTTGCAAACACATGGACCTTCTTGTCCTTGAAGCTAGAGCAGTAGATCTGAACTTAGCAGAAAACACTTCACAACACTCCAGTTGAAGAAGACATTTGCAGAACGTTTCTCCCTTTGAGGTGCTTACTCACTACACCCGCCAAAGGAGCCACTTTAACTACATCGAAAAATGCCCAATTCTCTTGACATTCACAATGTCCCGGTCTTGAAAGTGGGCTTAATTCTTGCGCAAAAATGGCAAAGAATATAAATACTGACTCAGCTTAGTTTATTAACCGCAATGACAGAACTTGCGAGAGAATAATAAAAATAATAAAAATAACTTTTTTGGATCAACATTCAACACATGAGATTAAAACAAATGGTCTTGAGGATGGTTATAAAATAAATAAAATAAAAACATTTTTATTATTTACTCACCCTCGTATCATGTCAAGCCTGTATGACTTTATTGCTTCAAGTTGTGAAGAAAATCTTGAAGAAAATATTTAGCAAAGCGCTTTGGTTACGACGCTCATTCACTTTCATGGTATGAACACAGGGCGCAATGGAAGTCAGTAGGTAATGGCGTTTTTACAAATATCTTCTTTTGTGTTCCACATATACAGGGTTTGAATGGCCTCAGGGTAAGAATGATGACATAACTATCCCACTAGCATTGAAACTAACATGTAAACTCTTTCTTATGTACTTCATGTGGAAAATCAACTAACCAAATTGACCAATAACCAAAAGATTTATGCATGTTACATATAACAGAA
>CM032802.1:16080045-16145824 GCA_019155185.1 Beaufortia kweichowensis | reverse complement strand
AAAATGAAATACTTGCTTTTGTTCTTTACTAGATTTTCTATATTTTTGTATTTAATTCCCAATACTATTCAACAACGAACAAATGCATTCTTCATATGTTCATAGATCTGATTTACAATGTCAATTGTCAACAATGTCTCTCCATTATCTTTTCCTCCTCACAATACACACTCTGTATTCTCTTTATCTGACTCCAAAAATTCACCCTACTCCTATCTCCTGTTCACACAACAAAGCAATTTTTACAAGCAAAACGCACAGCAAGTTAAACGCCCATAAAGCACACAGTAATTCACAACAACACTGCAACAGCATAAAACAGATCGCACATAAACATGTATTAATCACTTAATGTTCATCAAGGTTTTTTACAATTATACACTTGCAAGGGATTTTCATATGCGCTTCCATATCAAATTCTCATAACCATCTGTATCTTTTTATACAGGGTATCTTAATCATCTGTATCTCTATACAGGTGATTCTTAATCATCCGGCATCCTCACTCATCCGCTTTTTTATACGGGTATCTTAGGTCTCTGTGTGAAACCACTTTAACTTTTCAAAATCATCCGCATTCTTTATACGGGTATCTCAACAACTATTATTGAGTCATCTGCATACACCAATCGCAGAGCTATTCTTAGTCTTCTGCATTCACTAATTGCAGGAGTTTTCTTCTGGGAATAAAGCCAAGTCTCAGGGCCTTCCACCCAGAAATTTCATCTGCTCGTCAGTATGTGGGGTCCCAACCCTCAGGCTTCCTAATTAGTTCATCGACTCAACTCAGAACGGTATCCTTTAAATTATCTAGTCGCTTAAAACCCATTATTTTTTCTCCTCATGACTAGCTCATAGAGATATCTTTGATACCATTTTGCCTACCGTTTATTCGTCACACTCAACCTTTTTTCCTACCAGTTTTCAACAACAACTCATCACTGAATTACATGGGAATACAGTATCCTCTTTAATATTTTACCGGTCTCTATTTATTATTAAGATATTTTCTTCAACTGTTTATACAATTTTGCTATACAACTTACGTTCTCTTTTCTGACATCAATAATTTAGCTATAGCCAATCGCGAGAAATTTGATTATAACAGGTATTCTATAAACACTACTTTTATTTTGTGAGGGAGCCTCTCTTTGATGTCAGAAAGCAGCTCGATCCATTGTCCATCGTCTCCTCCTTTTTCCCAAATCACGCCGGAGTCAACAACATTGTTGGACTTGGCACCTCAACTCCTTCAAGTCCGCGTGGTTCGTTTATTCAGGAAGGAAGACTCAAAAATATCTTTTAAAAGGATTTATTTTTAACAATCAAAAGTATAGCTGAAGAATATCACACTTGAAGAAAATATGCAGAGCTCTGGGTTCAATCTGTCCCTATCATTTGCACAATCAAAGGAGTTCCCCCATCGAGCAATACAGACGAAATGTAATCGACACACAGACCTATCTTTTTGCCTTACACAGATAACAGAAACTGAATAGGGCGACTGGGA
This sequence comes from Beaufortia kweichowensis, assembly GCA_019155185.1. Classification (NCBI taxonomy): domain Eukaryota; kingdom Metazoa; phylum Chordata; class Actinopteri; order Cypriniformes; family Gastromyzontidae; genus Beaufortia; species Beaufortia kweichowensis. The sequence continues at coordinate 16,144,314 of CM032802.1, read as the reverse complement.
CTTCACAATCCACCCTTTAACTCAACAGCTCCTGGATGTACCATCAACTTCCCTGTAGAGTGGTTTTGGGATGAAGGCGTGGGCCCTCTGAACTGGAATGTCATCCTTAGTCCACCGATTTCCATCTGCAGGGAGGGGATGGCATCCTATAATCGATCGCTGTCACGCGGTGGAAATGCCCCCACATTCTGTCGTAGAGCACTTCCTTTTTACTGTCTGTTGTTGTTCAGGGTTGAGGTGACTGATATCAACAGGGGAAGCCAGGACTCTGGTGTGGAGGGTGCTGGGAGAAGCGACGCTTTTAACCTCGACTGATGTCATCTTTCTTGAGTGTGGGATCAGCCTGAGGTAGCTCTGGTGCATCGGGTTCAATGACCGCGGATAACATGCTGGATGGTTCCCCAGAGAGGTTCTCCTCATGCTTGAGAGTGATTGGAGATGGGCACTCTGGACATAAGGCCGTCGAGTGTTATTGATTTCCAAGAGGCCTTCACCCACACTTCAACTGTTCCTAAGACAACACTTTCCTCCATGCCAGTTCGTATAAAACAATGGGGTTAGAGACATCAAAGTTTCAGGGTACCTCACACCATGGGCTGTCCTGGCCAGGGGAATGATAGTATGGTTTTGGCCTACTCTTTATAGTGACTGGATCACAGTATGTCCTAGGAGGCAATCTTTGGATGAAATTCACAATGGCCTCCACTCTGTTCCTCCTCTATTCCAAAGGCACTGCGAAGAAGGCTGACAACTGTGGCAACTGCATCACCTGAGGGACTCTTTCCTTCTGGATGATCTCCCTGGAGTACATTGGCTCCTAGAAGGGGCTGGGGCAGTGGTAGCGGCTGACTAGGAAAGAAGCCTTGTACGGGTGAGATTCGGCCTTCATTCCCTGCAAGATTAACAGTGAGCTCCACCCCACCCACCGTAGGGGACAGCATGACCAGTGACTGCATAGACGCCAAAGTTCTTCCTCTAAAAGCTCATCAAGATATGATTAGAATGTGAGTGTCAGTTGGGTCACAAGTTATGCGAGCCTGAATCAAACAGGACTGGGGAAGCTGCTAACAACTACCAATCAAACATTTCCAGCAGACTTTTCTTCCCAATTAGGGGTGCCCCGCTGGCGATGTTACTCTGGCTGGTCAGTTCATGTGGGATTTTGCTGTTTGTTTTGCTTGGGGTGTCTTGTTATTTGTTTGTTATTTGTTACTTTTTTGGGACTGAAGCTGCTCACGGTCTCTGAGTGATCCCTCCACTAACCCTCCTCACCTGGACTGCAGGTTGTCCCAACTGTGGTTGGACAGGCTTTACCTAGAGGTTGGCTGAGGAGGAGAGTAAGACACCCAGTATGTTCTCATCATTTATTATTTTCATGACCTGGCTAAAGTTTCTCATCTGTGACTTGACTTGTTTGAGATTAGAGGCCTCAGTCTCTGTCGGAGGTCAGCATGTTTTGTCCCCAAACCCTGATAGACAGTATGGAGGAACACCTGGATGGTCTTGGGATCATATAAAATGTCTGCACTGGCCTGTCAGGACTGAAAAGGATTTTCTGCTTGAGCCCAATCATGCGGTAGAGAAACTGCTGTGGTGATTCTTGGTCTGGATTGCCTGGGATGCCATAAATTCCTGGAACATTTCAGTCATTGCTTTCTCTCCGAGGTGAGAGACCTGAGGAAGCCTTTGAGTTCAGATACTGTAATTGAATCTTATCTTAAGCATATCTTTAAAAGCCCTGGTTTGATGAGCCTCAACAAGAAGGGCATTGAAAAGTAAAAGAAGACAAAAATAATACTTTTAGTTTGTGTCGTCTATGTGTTGAGGGAAGAGAGTTAGAAAAAGTAAGTGTGTATGTGCTTGAATAAGCATAAGATAAGTTGTGTTATGTGGTGTGTGTGTTTGAGAGAGAATTGACAAGAAGTGGAGGGACAGAGTTTGCTCTAAAGCTTAAGAGCATTTGAAGTATTTTGTAATGATTCTTGGATAAAATATTGTATGTGAATTGGGTAGAGATAATATAAGTTGTTGTGACAAATGTTTTAAGAAGCAGAATACTTAAAATTAAAGAATACAGTGCATTCAGTGAAAAGTATAACAAGTTAAGAAAAGTTTAATTAGAAAGAATTAAGGCAAGATAATTCTATCAGCAGAGAACTGATTGAGAATATAACCAGAAAATGGACTAGAAGAAATAAGGGATTAGTTAGACTAAATGAAAGAGAAAAGAGACTAAATGGCCTGAAGAAGGCCATTTCCAAGAAATGGAAGCATTGATAAAGAATTATAAACCAAAAGATAGGAGAAAAGAGAAGCAAAAAGGCAGAAAAATAAAAATAAGGGGTTAATTACACTAAAAAACATAAAAATAACTAGGAAAAATATTGAATGAAGATGATGAGAAAATGAAAGAAAGAAAAAAAAAAAAGAGAAATAAAGAGAATCTAAGAGAATAAAAATTTAAGACCATCTCCCTATGAACCACCCAGAGCTCAATTACCAGTAGTTGCAAGGATATTCAATTTGAGGGACAAGTAGAAGTGTATACAGAGAATGCAGCACAGGCTTGTGATACAGTATCTGGTGCACTAGCCACAGCAGAAACTTCTCAGGGAGACCTAGCGATTGTTGACGTAATTTAATGGCTGACCCTGCACATGATCAAGACATACTAGGGCCTCACATATTGCAACCTGAGAAAGTAGGAATGCCGGGAAAGTAACTTGATACCCAATTTAGATGCATATGCAGCTGTAAGAACTGATTTAGAGCAGCTGATTCTAGAAGGGTTCTAGAGAAAAGGGAATCGCACATTGTATGTATTTAACTTGCCAAGCATGCATAAGAAGATTGATATGTTAACCCCATAAGTGCATCACCAGAAAGGACTTTGGCGGTGAGAATGGAGACTCCAGAGAAACATGAGAGGTGAATATAAACAGGTTTTGGGAGATTGTACTTGGAGGATGAGCTCCTGCAGGCAGAGCTAACGGACGTGGCAGAGAAAGGAGTGCTGCAGAGATCTAAAGGGAAAGCGCACAGAATTACATGAGTCTCAGATTTCACAATGACCAATTTTGATTGAAGGAGATAAAGGGTCCCTGGGCTACGAAAATAAAATGAGATGGAAAGAGACCTGGGGAGGATCCAAGGAAGATGGAAGATGTTGTGGGACTTAACTTAAAACCACATAAAGACTTTTGTGTGAATATGTTGCCCATGCTGTTGAACAATACAGAAGAAAATAAATCAAGATAAAGACTCAAGAAAGATGCAGAACCATAAACCCAGCTCATTTTATTTCTTTAGAAGGGGAAGGAAAGCCATATGATTGTGTACCTGAAGCTTTAGCATTTACACACCTCAGACCAGACTTAGAATCCTGCCCAATGCAAGATGCTACTGTAGAATATTTTGTGGAAGGATCTTGTTTCAGAGACCATCTAGAAAATCATGCTGGATATGCAGTAGTAAAGAAATTGTTTCCGTTTTTCACAGCATTGTGAACAACAATGTTCAGCTCAAGTAGCTGAGGGGAAAGCCCCATTGTAGAATGTCAGTTAGCAAAGGCCAAACTGCAAATGTATTCAATGCTCAGCATACACACATGGGATATGTCACTTTTTGGAGCAGTTTACAACCAGAGAGGATTTAAGAAAAGTGATAGAACTCCTATCCAACATGCAGAATAAATAGTGCAACTAATGTCTGCCATGATGCTACCAAGACAACTAGCAGTAATCAAATGCCAGGCCCATAAGAAAGGGAATGATTTTATAATAATGGTAATAATGTTGCTTAGAAGCAAGAAAAGCAATGCTAATAAAGCTAGCAATGGAATATAGCGAGGACATATGATTGCACCCACTGCACTGTTAAGCATCTTAATATCTGATGCTCATGGGTTCGATCATTGTGGGAGAGGAGAGATATTAAGAAAAATATCCAATTTTGTGCCCAGAATAATGCTAGAAAAGGAACATCTACACTTGTAGGACACATACCTGTGCCAGAAGAACCTTTTAAACACCTGGATTATGTGGATATGTTAAATACAGTATATGGAAGCAGTGGATCTCCTTTGTTGAAGAGACTGTTAAGACTATGTTGCAGCAGCTGAGAATAAAACAGAGACTAGGATGTGTGTATCTTGAAATGGTCCCTTGAAATGGTAACAAAGAATTTAGGTGACAATAGAAACAATGAACAGAGAGGGAAGTAGTAGACACTCTTCACATCCTGAGTCTCACTCACCCCCTTACTGAGACCGCTTCATTATCATAGAGATAAAGAAATGTTCACACCTTTGGGCCTGTTGTCCCTTCTTGAGTTTTGGGCAGGGCCATATACTGGTTGAAAGAGCCACAGCAACAGCTGTGTTGAAGGGAGTACCACTTAGTATCCACTTAAATCATTGCACCAGAGTTCCTGTACTGGGACATTGTGAAGCAGAGAATCAGCAGATGCAGAGGAGCCAGCGAGTCCTAACCAGTGAGAAATTATGCAGAGACATATGGAGATTGAGAGAAAGACACCGCTTGACTCAACCATGAGACAACAATTGCAGATCAGGTACAGACTGATTCAAGCCCCTGATCATGATCTTGATCTTGTTGCAAAATAAGAGACAACCAGAGGCAGCCCGAGACAGACACAAATGGAGAATGGAAAAGAACGTCCTGAGCAGGGTCGAATCACATTGAAGATGGAGACGAGGGATGTTGTAATCTATGGCCTGGTGCTTCTGGCTGTACTGCAAGGTCTGCCTCCTCTAACACAGGGACGCCCAGTCCACACCCCTGTCAACAACATCCTCACCTTTAAGTAAAGTTGTCCCTAATTCATATACCTATAGACACTGTGCAAAATATTGTAATACAGAAGATGTGAAGGTACCATTTTGTCCAGCAGAATGTTTAGCTATCGCTGGACATCCTAATACTGAAATAAGTTTGAATGAGGAAAGGTGGAGTGAGGAATGCAAATACAACAGAAACAGCTGAAGGCGCCTGATGCATTGGAAGATATGAAAGGAAACAAGGTGGGGAAAATTTTGGGGTAATTGTACTAATATATTACTATAATCTTAATGAACAAATGTATGACACATACTTACTACTGCGGGTATAACAGATGATTTAACAATGATAACCAAAAATGAATGTGAAAATCAGACACTACAATTCCCATGTATAAAAACATATAAGGAGCAAATCACTCCAATAGCTGATTATTTTTGGTTGTTTGGGGGTAAAAAAATCAACAGCAGTTGAATTAAGCATACGAACAATATCATTTTGAGTTGTGTGGATATGTGCTTGAAGACTCATTTGTGTGGTTGCAGCTTTGGTCATCATGGCCTGAGAACAGGAATCATTAAACAAAACAAGAAAGCAAAAACAACTAATGCAATTCCACTAATCAGTATAATTGATAAATCTTTGCTAATTATAATAGATATAATTAATCCATTCTGCATTTTAGTTGGGCGTTATCCAAATGAATATAGATTCATATCCAGACTTTATTTCATCCCTAGCTTTAAATTTATTAGGGATACCTTTAGGTTGTCCAATCGAATCCAAATATACATTAGAATCTTTCTAGGTAACAAATACCTGCACTTCTCTTGGTATGGGAGTATTTCTCTCAAAACTTGTCTGGGTCCCATGAAAACATAGTAACTTCTTGTTTTCATTTTACTCTGGCACATCGTCCTTTAGGGAGAACAGATTTTTAGATCATTATCCCACCACTCTCAACCCTTCTCACTGACAGCTACAGACCTGTCTCTCTCCTCACGTTCATCTCAAAGACACTGGAGTGAGCTGTTTTTAATCAGATTTCATCCTACTTCACCCAGATTGACCTACTGGACAAATGACAGTCCGGTTTCAAGGGCAACCACTTTTACTAATCAATGCTCCATGGGTAAAAACGGCAAACTTGAGAAACTAACATTTAATGCTAAACGAAGTCTTTTCTTGATGTTCCCATTACATAGAAACATAAACTCAATGACAATTCACGTTCTTAAGTTGATTTCCTTTTACTAATCAATGCTCCACTAGTAAAACGCCAAAGTTGAGAAAACTAACATTTAAGCATAAAGGAAGTCTTTTTACGTTCACCATCACGAGATCATTTCAAAGAGACAAACTGTTTCAAAGAGACAATTTAGTCAAAGAGACAAACTCTCCTTACGATTTCGACTTTCCAATGTTCCATGTGTAGAAATGTGGGAATTTGTCAAAATCTATTTTCTCCTTTCGATTTTTGCAAATCTAAGAAATGCAGCACTATTCTTGTGGATTGTGAGTAGAACGAGATGAATCAAATGCTCTAATAAGTTTTGCAAGTCTTTCCTAACTGATCTCGTAAATTTAACACAACTCAGGGAGAATACATGTTCTCCAGGTGATTTTACTATTATTAATGAATGCTCCAAAAGTTCTCCAAAGTTAAGAAAATAACATTTAAGCCTATAAGTAGTTTTATCTCATCTCTGGAACAATTTTTAAGACACAAATTGTCCTCTACAGGCGATTTAGTGTGTCTAATCTGACACTACTTATTGGGGACACATAAACTATGTATTAAACAAGTTTTTATTATTTGTTAGCTGTACAGGATAAAATAAATGCTGTAAGGAAATTTTGTATGTATGTTGGTCTATTCCACCTGGTGCAATAATGGCAACATAGACTGATTTGGAAAGATGTTTTTTCACTTTAGCAATGCAGCACGTGTAAGTAGGTACATTTAGTCATAAGCTATATTCTCCTTTCGATTTTTGCAATTCTAAGAAATGCAGCACTATTCTTGTGATTGTGAGTAGAACGAGATGAAACAACTGCTGCAGTAAGTTTTGCAAGTCTTTTCTAACTGATCTCTGTAAATTTAACACAACTCAGGAGAATACATATTCTCCAGGTGATTTTACTATTATTAATGAATGCTCCATAAATAAAACTCCAAAGTTAAGAATATAACATTTAAGCCTATAAGTAGTTTTATCTCATCTCTGGAACAATTTTAAGACACAAATTGTTATTCTTACTGAGCCAATCATGGGAACATCGACTCAATGACAATTCATGTTCTGCAGTCGATTTTACTTTTACTAATCAATGCTCCATGAGTAAAAACGCCAAACTTGAGAAACAAACATTTAAGCATAAACGAAGTCTTTTCTTGAAGTTCCCATTACATAGAAACATAAACTCAGTGACAATACACGTTCTTAAGTCGATTTCATTTTTACTAATCAATGCTACACTAGTAAAACGCCAAAGTTGAGAAACTAACATTTTAAGCATAAAGGAAGTCTTTTTCCCCATTCCCATTCCGTATCACGAGATCATTTCAAAGATACAAATTGTTTCAAAGAGACAATTTGTTCAAAGAGACAAACTCTCCTTACGATTTCCAACTTTCCAATGTGCCATGTGTGTGAAATGTGGAATTTGTCAAAATCTATTTTCTCCAATCGATTTTGCAATTCTAAGAAATGCAGCACTATTCTTGTGATTGTGAGTAGAACGAGATGAAACAACTGCTGCAATAAGTTTTGCAAGTCTTTTCTACCTGATCTCGTAAATGTAACACAACTCAGGGAGAATACATATTCTCCAGGTGATTGATTTACTATTATTAATGAATGCTCCATGAATAAAACTCCAAAGTTAAGAAAATAGCATTTAAGTCTATAAGTAGTTTTTTTCTCATCTCTGGAACAATTTTTAAGACACAAATTGTTATTCTTACTGAGCCAATCATGGGATCATAGACTAAATGACAATTCATGTTCTGTTCTGCAGTCGATTTTAATTTTACTAATCAATGCTCCATGAGTAAAAACGCCAAACATGAGAAACTAACATTTAAGCCTAAACGAAGTCTTTTCTTGAAGTTCCCATTACATAGAAACATAAACTCAGTGAGTTCTTAAGTTCGATTTCATTTTTACTAATCAATGCTCCACTAGTAAAACGCCAGAGTTGAGAAACTAACATTTAAGCATATAGGAAGTCTTTTTCCCATTCCCATTTCCCATTCCCTATCACGAGGTCATCTCCTCTTGCGATTTCGAATTTCCAATGTGCCATGTGTAGAGATCTGGAATATGTCAAAATCTATTTTCTCCTTTCGATTTTTGCAATTCTAAGAAATGCAGCACTATTCTTGTGATTGTGAGTAGAACGAGATGAAACAAATGCTCTAATAAGTTTTGCAAGTTTTTTCTAACTGATCTCAAAATTTAACACAACTCAGGAGAATACATGTTCTCCAGGTGATTTTAATCTTATTAATGAATGCTCCATAAATAAACTCCAAAGTTAAGAAAATAACATTTAAGCCTATAAGTAGTTTTATCTCATCTCTGAACACTTTTAAGACACAAATTGTCCCTCTACAGGCGAATTAGTGTGTCTAATCTGACTCTCTACTTATTGGGGAAACATAACCTATGTATTAAACAAGTTTTATTATTTGTTAGCTGTGCAGGATAAAATAAATGCTGTAAGGAAATTTTGTATGTAGGTCTATTCCACCTGGTGCAATAATGGCAACATAGACTGATTTGGAAAGATGTTTTTCACTTTAGCAATGCACCACGTGTAAGAAGGTACATTTAGTCATAAGCTATATTCTCCTTTCGATTTTTTGCAATTCTAAGAAATGCAGCACTATTCTTGTGATTGTGAGTAGAACAAGATGAAACAAATGCTACAATAAGTTTTGCAAGTCTTTTCTAACTGATCTCGTAAATTTAACACAACTCAGGGAATACATATTCTCCAGGTGATTTTACTATTATTAATGAATGCTCCATGAATAAACTCCAAAGTTAAGAAAAATAACATTTAAGCCTATAAGTAGTTTTTTTCTCATCTCTGGAACAATTTTTAAGACACAAATTGTTATTCTTACGGAGCCAATCATGGGAACATCGACTCAATGACAATTCATGTTCTGCAGTCGATTTTAATTTTACTAATCAATGCTCCATAAAAACGCCAAACTTGAGAAACTAACATTTAAGCTTAAACGAAGTCTTTTCTTGATGTTCCCATTACATAGAAACATAAACTCAATGACAATTCACGTTCTTAAGTTGATTTCCTTTTTACTAATCAATGCTCCACTAGTAAAACGCCAAAGTTGAGAAACTGACATTTAAGCATAAAGGAAGTCTTTTTTTACGTTCCCCATCACGAGATCATTTCAAAGAGACAAATTGTTTCAAAGAGACAATTTGTTAAAAAGAGATAAACTCTCCTTACGATTTCGAATTTCCAATGTGCCATGTGGAATTTGTCAAAATCTATTTTCTCCTTTCGATTTTTGCAATTCTAAGAAATGCAGCACCATTCTTGTGATTGTGAGTAGAACGAGATGAAACAAATGCTCTAATAAGTTTTGCAAATCTTTCCTAACTGATCTCGTAAATTTAACACAACTCAGGGAGAAAACATGTTCTCCAGGTGATTTTACTATTATTAATGAATGCTCCATGAATAAAACTCCAAAGTTAAGAAAATAACATTTAAGCCTATAAGTAGTTTTATCTCATTTCTGGAACAATTTTAAGACACAAATTGTCCCTCTACAGGCGATTTAGTGTGTCTAATCTGACTCTACTTATTGGGAAAAATAAACTATGTATTAAACAAGTTTTATTATTTGTTAGCTGTACAGGATAAAATAAATGCTGTAAGGAAATTTTGTATGTATGTAGGTCTATTCCATCTGGTGAAATAATGGCAACATAGACTGATTTGGAAAGATGTTTTTTCACTTTAGCAATGCACCACGTGTAAGAAGGTACATTTAGTCATAAGCTATATTCTCCTTTCGATTTTTGCAATTCTAAGAAATGCAGCACTATTCTTGTGATTGTGAGTAGAACGAGATGAAACAAATGCTGCAATAAGTTTTGCAAGTCTTTTCTAACTGATCTCGTGTAAATTTAATGACAACTCAGGGAGAATACATATTCTCCAGGTGATTTTACTATTATTAATGAATGCTCCATGAATAAAACTCCAAAGTTAAGAAAATAACATTTAAGCCTATAAGTAGTTTTTTCTCATCTCTGGAACAAATTTTAAGACACAACCTTTCATTCTTTACTGGAGCCAATCATGGGAACATAGACTAAATGACAATTCATGTTCTGCAGTCGATTTTAATTTTACTGATCAATGCTCCATGAGTAAAAACGCCAAACTTGAGAAACAAACATTTAAGCATAAACGAAGTCTTTTCTTGAAGTTCCCATTACATAGAAACATAAACTCAGTGACAATACACGTTCTTAAGTCGATTTCATTTTACTAATCAATGCTACACTAGTAAAACGCCAAAGTTGAGAAACTAACATTTAAGCATAAAGGAAGTCTTTTTTCCCATTCCCATTCCGTATCACGAGATCATTTCAAAGATACAAATTGTTTCAAAGGGACAATTTGTTCAAAGAGACAAACTCTCCACGATTTCAACTTTCCAATGTGCCATGTGTAGAAATGTGGAATTTGTCAAAAATCTATTTTCTCCAATCGATTTTGCAATTCTAAGAAATGCAGCACAATTCTTGTGATTGTGAGTAGAACGAGATGAAACAACTGCTGCAATAAGTTTTGCAAGTCTTTTCTACCTGATCTCGTAAATGTAACACAACTCAGGAGAATACATATTCTCCAGGTGATTTTACTATTATTAATGAATGCTCCATGAATAAAACTCCAAAGTTAAGAAAATAGCATTTAAGCCTATAAGTAGTTTTTTCTCATCTCTGAACAATTTTTAAGACACAAATTGTTATTCTTACTGAGCCAATCATGGGATCATAGACTAAATGACAATTCATGTTCTGTTCTGCAGTCGATTTTTAATTTTACTAATCAATGCTCCATGAGTAAAAATCGCCAAACATGAGAAACTAACATTTAAGCCTAAACGAAGTCTTTTCTTGAAGTTCCCATTACATAGAAACATAAACTCAGTGAGTTCTTAAGTCGATTTCATTTTTACTAATCAATGCTCCACTAGTAAAACGCCAGAGTTGAGAAACTAACATTTAAGCATATAGGAAGTCTTTTTCCCATTCCCATTTCCCATTCCCTATCACGAGGTCATCTCCTTGCGATTTCAATTTCCAATGTGCCATGTGTAGAGATCTGGAATATGTCAAAATCTATTTTCTCCTTTCGATTTTGCAATTCTAAGAAATGCAGCACTATTCTTGTGATTGTGAGTAGAACGAGATGAAACAAATGCTCTAATAAGTTTTGCAAGTTTTTTCTAACTGATCTCGTAAATTTAACACAACTCAGGGAGAATACATGTTCTCCAGGTGATTTTAATCTTGTTAATGAATGCTCCATAAATAAACTCCAAAGTTAAGAAAATAACATTTAAGCCTATAAGTAGTTTTATCTCATCTCTGAACAATTTTAAGACACAAATTGTCCTCTACATCTGAATTAGTGTGTCTAATCTGACTCTACTTATTGGGGAAACATAACCTATGTATTAAACAAGTTTTTATTATTTGTTAGCTGTACAGGATAAAATAAATGCTGTAAGGAAATTTTGTATGTAGGTCTATTCCACCTGGTGCAATAATGGCAACATAGACTGATTTGGAAAGATGTTTTTTCACTTTAGCAATGCACCACGTGTAAGAAGGTACATTTAGTCATAAGCTATATTCTCCTTTCGATTTTTGCAATTCTAAGAAATGCAGCACTATTCTTGTGATTGTGAGTAGAACAAGATGAAACAAATGCTACAATAAGTTTTGCAAGTCTTTTCTAACTGATCTCGTAAATTTAATGACAACTCAGGAGAATACATATTCTCCAGGTGATTTTACTATTATTAATGAATGCTCCATGAATAAAACTCCAAAGTTAAGAAAATAACATTTAAGCCTATAAGTAGTTTTTTTCTCATCTCTGGAACAATTTTTAAGACACAAATTGTTATTCTTACGGAGCCAATCATGGGAACATCGACTCAATGACAATTCATGTTCTGCAGTCGATTTTAATTTTACTAATCAATGCTCCATGAGTAAAAACGCCAAACTTGAGAAACTAACATTTAAGCTTAAACGAAGTCTTTTCTTGATGTTCCCATTACATAGAAACATAAACTCAATGACAATTCACGTTCTTAAGTTGATTTCCTTTTTACTAATCAATGCTCCACTAGTAAAACGCCAAAGTTGAGAAACTGACATTTAAGCATAAAGGAAGTCTTTTTTTACGTTCCCCATCACGAGATCATTTCAAAGAGACAAATTGTTTCAAAGAGACAATTTGTTAAAAAGAGATAAACTCTCCTTACGATTTCGAATTTCCAATGTGCCATGTGGAATTTGTCAAAATCTATTTTCTCCTTTCGATTTTTGCAATTCTAAGAAATGCAGCACTATTCTTGTGATTGTGAGTAGAACGAGATGAAACAAATGCTCTAATAAGTTTTGCAAATCTTTCCTAACTGATCTCGTAAATTTAACACACAACTCAGGGAGAAAACATGTTCTCCAGGTGATTTTACTATTATTAATGAATGCTCCATGAATAAAACTCCAAAGTTAAGAAAATAACATTTAAGCCTATAAGTAGTTTTATCTCATTTCTGGAACAATTTTTTAAGACACAAATTGTCCTCTGCAGGCGATTTAGTGTGTCTAATCTGACTCTACTTTATTGGGGAAAATAAACTATGTATTAAACAAGTTTTTATTATTTGTTAGCTGTACAGGATAAAATAAATGCTGTAAGGAAATTTTGTATGTATGTAGGTCTATTCCATCTGGTGAAATAATGGCAACATAGACTGATTTGGAAAGATGTTTTTCACTTTAGCAATGCACCACGTGTAAGAAGGTACATTTTGTCATAAGCTATATTCTCCTTTTCGATTTTTGCAATTCTAAGAAATGCAGCACTATTCTTGTGATTGTGAGTAGAACGAGATGAAACAAATGCTGCAATAAGTTTTGCAAGTCTTTTTCTAACTGATCTCGTAAATTTAACACAACTCAGGGAGAATACATATTCTCCAGGTGATTTTACTAGTATTAATGAATGCTCCATGAATAAAACTCCAAAGTTAAGAAAATAACATTTAAGCCTATAAGTAGTTTTTTTCTCATCTCTGGAACAAATTTTAAGACACAACCTTTCATTCTTGCTGAGCCAATCATGGGAACATAGACTAAATGACAATTCATGTTCTGCAGTCGATTTTAATTTTACTAATCAATGCTCCATGAGTAAAAACGCCAAACTTGAGAAACAAACATTTAAGCATAAACGAAGTCTTTTCTTGAAGTTCCCATTACATAGAAACATAAACTCAGTGACAATACACGTTCTTAAGTCGATTTCATTTTTACTAATCAATGCTACACTAGTAAAACGCCAAAGTTGAGAAACTAACATTTAAGCATAAAGGAAGTCTTTTTTTTCCCATTCCCATTCCGTATCACGAGATCATTTCAAAGATACAAATTGTTTCAAAGAGACAATTTGTTCAAAGAGACAAACTCTCCTTACGATTTCAACTTTCCAATGTGCCATGTGTAGAAATGTGGAATTTGTCAAAATCTATTTTCTCCAATCGATTTTTGCAATTCTAAGAAATGCAGCACTATTCTTGTGATTGTGAGTAGAACGAGATGAAACAACTGCTGCAATAAGTTTTGCAAGTCTTTTCTACCTGATCTCGTAAATGTAACACAACTCAGGAGAATACATATTCTCCAGGTGATTTTACTATTATTAATGAATGCTCCATGAATAAAACTCCAAAGTTAAGAAAATAGCATTTAAGCCTATAAGTAGTTTTTTTCTCATCTCTGGAACAATTTTTAAGACACAAATTGTTATTCTTACTGAGCCAATCATGGGATCATAGACTAAATGACAATTCATGTTCTGTTCTGCAGTCGATTTTAATTTTACTAATCAATGCTCCATGAGTAAAAACGCCAAACATGAGAAACTAACATTTAAGCCTAAAACGAAGTCTTTTCTTGAAGTTCCCATTACATAGAAACATAAACTCAGTGAGTTCTTAAGTCGATTTCATTTTTACTAATCAATGCTCCACTAGTAAAACGCCAGAGTTGAGAAACTAACATTTAAGCATATAGGAAGTCTTTTTCCCATTCCCATTTCCCATTCCCTATCACGAGGTCATCTCCTTGCGATTTCAATTTCCAATGTGCCATGTGTAGAGATCTGGAATATGTCAAAATCTATTTTCTCCTTTCGATTTTTGCAATTCTAAGAAAATGCAGCACTATTCTTTGTGATTGTGAGTAGAACGAGATGAAACAAATGCTCTAATAAGTTTTGCAAGTTTTTTCTAACTGATCTCGTAAATTTAACACAACTCAGGGAGAATACATGTTCTCCAGGTGATTTTAATCTTATTAATGAATGCTCCATAAATAAAACTCCAAAGTTAAGAAAATAACATTTAAGCCTATAAGTAGTTTTATCTCATCTCTGAACAATTTTAAGACACAAATTGTCCTCTACAGGCGAATTAGTGTGTCTAATCTGACTCTACTTATTGGGGAAACATAACCTATGTATTAAACAAGTTTTATTATTTGTTAGCTGTACAGGATAAAATAAATGCTGTAAGGAAATTTTGTATGTAGGTCTATTCCACCTGGTGCAATAATGGCAACATAGACTGATTTGGAAAGATGTTTTTTCACTTTAGCAATGCACCACGTGTAAGAAGGTACATTTAGTCATAAGCTATATTCTCCTTTCGATTTTTGCAATTCTAAGAAATGCAGCACTATTCTTGTGATTGTGAGTAGAACAAGATGAAACAAATGCTACAATAAGTTTTGCAAGTCTTTTCTAACTGATCTCGTAAATTTAACACAACTCAGGGAGAATACATATTCTCCAGTTGATTTTACTATTATTAATGAATGCTCCATGAATAAAACTCCAAAGTTAAGAAAAATAACATTTAAGCCTATAAGTAGTTTTTCTCATCTCTGGAACAATTTTTAAGACACAAATTGTTATTCTTACGGAGCCAATCATGGGAACATCGACTCAATGACAATTCATGTTCTGCAGTCGATTTTAATTTTACTAATCAATGCTCCATGAGTAAAAACATTCAAACTTGAGAAACTAACATTTAAGCTTAAACAGAAGTCTTTTCTTGATGTTCCCATTACATAGAAACATAAACTCAATGACAATTCACGTTCTTAAGTTGATTTCCTTTTTACTAATCAATGCTCCACTAGTAAAACGCCAAAGTTGAGAAACTGACATTTAAGCATAAAGAGGAAGTCTTTTTTACGTTCCCCATCACGAGATCATTTCAAAGAGACAAATTGTTTCAAAGAGACAATTTGTTAAAAGAGATAAACTCTCCTTACGATTTCGAATTTCCAATGTGCCATGTGGAATTTGTCAAAATCTATTTTCTCCCTTTCGATTTTTGCAATTCTAAGAAATGCAGCACTATTCTTGTGATTGTGAGTAGAACGAGATGAAACAAATGCTCTAAGAAGTTTTGCAAATCTTTCCTAACTGATCTCGTAAATTTAACACAACTCAGGGGAGAAAACATGTTCTCCAGGTGATTTTACTATTATTAATGAATGCTCCATGAATAAAACTCCAAAGTTAAGAAAAATAACATTTAAGCCTATAAGTAGTTTTATCTCATCTTTGGAACAATTTTACCAAGACACAAATTGTCCTCTACAGGCGATTTAGTGTGTCTAATCTGACTCTACTTATTGGGGAAAAATAAACTATGTATTAAACAAGTTTTTATTATTTGTTAGCTGTACAGGATAAAATAAATGCTGTAAGGAAATTTTGTATGTATGTAGGTCTATTCCATCTGGTGAAATAATGGCAACATAGACTGATTTGGAAAGATGTTTTTCACTTTAGCAATGCACCACGTGTAAGAAGGTACATTTAGTCATAAGCTATATTCTCCTTTCGATTTTTGCAATTCTAAAAATGCAGCACTATTCTTGTGATTGTGAGTAGAACGAGATGAAACAACTGCTGCAGTAAGTTTTGCAAGTCTTTTTCTAACTGATCTCGTAAATTTAACACAACTCAGGAGAATACATATTCTCCAGGTGATTTTACTATTATTAATGAATGCTCCATAAATAAAACTCCAAAGTTAAGAATATAACATTTAAGCCTATAAGTAGTTTTATCTCATCTCTGGAACAATTTTTTAAGACACAAATTGTTATTCTTACTGAGCCAATCATGGGAACATCGACTCAATGACAATTCATGTTCTGCAGTCGATTTTACTTTTACTAATCAATGCTCCATGAGTAAAACGCCAAACTTGAGAAACAAACATTTAAGCATAAACGAAGTCTTTTCTTGAAGTTCCCATTACATAGAAACATAAACTCAGTGACAATACACGTTCTTAAGTCGATTTCATTTTTACTAATCAATGCTACACTAGTAAAACGCCAAAGTTGAGAAACTAACATTTAAGCATAAAGGAAGTCTTTTTCCCATTCCCATTCCGTATCACGAGATCATTTTCAAAGATACAAATTGTTTCAAAGAGACAATTTGTTCAAAGAGACAAACTCTCCTTACGATTTCAACTTTCCAATGTGCCATGTGTAGAAATGTGGAATTTGTCAAAATCTATTTTCTCCAATCGATTTTTGCAATTCTAAGAAATGCAGCACTATTCTTGTGATTGTGAGTAGAACGAGATGAAACAACTGCTGCAATAAGTTTTGCAAGTCTTTTCTACCTGATCTCGTAAATGTAACACAACTCAGGGAGAATACATATTCTCCAGGTGATTTTACTATTATTAATGAATGCTCCATGAATAAAACTCCAAAGTTAAGAAAATAGCATTTAAGCCTATAAGTAGTTTTTTTTCTCATCTCTGGAACAATTTTAAAAACACAAATTGTTATTCTTACTGAGCCAATCATGGGATCATAGACTAAATGACAATTCATGTTCTGTTCTGCAGTCGATTTTAATTTTACTAATCAATGCTCCATGAGTAAAAAACGCCAAACATGAGAAACTAACATTTAAGCCTAAACGAAGTCTTTTCTTGAAGTTCCCATTACATAGAAACATAAACTCAGTGAGTTCTTAAGTCGATTTCATTTTTACTAATCAATGCTCCACTAGTAAAACGCCAGAGTTGAGAAACTAACATTTAAGCATATAGGAAGTCTTTTTTCCCATTCCCATTTCCCATTCCCTATCACGAGGTCATCTCCTTGCGATTTCGAATTTCCAATGTGCCATGTGTAGAGATCTGGAATATGTCAAAATCTATTTTCTCCTTTCGATTTTTGCAATTCTAAGAAATGCAGCACTATTCTTGTGATTGTGAGTAGAACGAGATGAAACAAATGCTCTAATAAGTTTTGCAAGTTTTTCTAACTGATCTCGTAAATTTAACACAACTCAGGAGAATACATGTTCTCCAGGTGATTTTAATCTTATTAATGAATGCTCCATAAATAAAACTCCAAAGTTAAGAAAAAATAACATTTAAGCCTATAAGTAGTTTTATCTCATCTCTGGAACAATTTTTAAGACACAAATTGTCCTCTACAGGCGAATTAGTGTGTCTAATCTGACTCTACTTATTGGGGAAACATAACCTATGTATTAAACAAGTTTTATTATTTGTTAGCTGTGCAGGATAAAATAAATGCTGTAAGGAAATTTTGTATGTAGGTCTATTCCACCTGGTGCAATAATGGCAACATAGACTGATTTGGAAAGATGTTTTTCACTTTAGCAATGCAGCACGTGTAAGAAGGTACATTTAGTCATAAGCTATATTCTCCTTTCGATTTTTGCAATTCTAAGAAATGCAGCACTATTCTTGTGATTGTGAGTAGAACAAGATGAAACAAATGCTACAATAAGTTTTGCAAGTCTTTTCTAACTGATCTCGTAAATTTAACACAACTCAGGGAGAATACATATTCTCCAGGTGATTTTACTATTATTAATGAATGCTCCATGAATAAAACTCCAAAGTTAAGAAAATAACATTTAAGCCTATAAGTAGTTTTTTCTCATCTCTGGAACAATTTTAAGACACAAATTGTTATTCTTACGGAGCCAATCATGGGAACATCGACTCAATGACAATTCATGTTCTGCAGTCGATTTTAATTTTACTAATCAATGCTCCATAAAACGCCAAACTTGAGAAAACTAACATTTAAGCTTAAACGAAGTCTTTTCTTGATGTTCCCATTACATAGAAACATAAACTCAATGACAATTCACGTTCTTAAGTTGATTTCCTTTTTACTAATCAATGCTCCACTAGTAAAACGCCAAAGTTAAGAAACTGACATTTAAGCATAAAGGAAGTCTTTTTTTACGTTCCCCATCACGAGATCATTTCAAAGAGACAAATTGTTTCAAAGAGACAATTTGTTAAAAAGAGATAAACTCTCCTTACGATTTCGAATTTCCAATGTGCCATGTGGAATTTGTCAAAATCTATTTTCTCCTTTCGATTTTTGCAATTCTAAGAAATGCAGCACTATTCTTGTGATTGTGAGTAGAACGAGATGAAACAAATGCTCTAATAAGTTTTGCAAATCTTTCCTAACTGATCTCGTAAATTTAACACAACTCAGGGAGTATACATATTCTCCAGGTGATTTTACTATTATTAATGAATGCTCCATGAATAAAACTCCAAAGTTAAGAAAATAACATTTAAGCCTATAAGTAGTTTTATCTCATTTCTGGAACAATTTTTAAGACACAAATTGTCCTCTACAGGCGATTTAGTGTGTCTAATCTGACTCTACTTATTGGGGAAAAATAAACTATGTATTAAACAAGTTTTTATTATTTGTTAGCTGTACAGGATAAAATAAATGCTGTAAGGAAATTTTGTATGTATGTAGGTCTATTCCATCTGGTGAAATAATGGCAACATAGACTGATTTGGAAAGATGTTTTTTCACTTTAGCAATGCACCACGTGTAAGAAGGTACATTTAGTCATAAGCTATATTCTCCTTTCGATTTTTGCAATTCTAAGAAATGCAGCACTATTCTTGTGATTGTGAGTAGAACGAGATGAAACAAATGCTGCAATAAGTTTTGCAAGTCTTTTCTAACTGATCTCGTAAATTTAACACAACTCAGGGAGAATACATATTCTCCAGGTGATTTTACTATTATTAATGAATGCTCCATGAATAAAACTCCAAAGTTAAAGAAAATAACATTTAAGCCTATAAGTAGTTTTTTTCTCATCTCTGGAACAAATTTTTAAGACACAACCTTTCATTCTTGCTGAGCCAATCATGGGAACATAGACTAAATGACAATTCATGTTCTGCAGTCGATTTTAATTTTACTAATCAATGCTCCATGAGTAAAAACGCCAAACTTGAGAAACAAACATTTAAGCATAAACGAAGTCTTTTCTTGAAGTTCCCATTAC
Organism: Beaufortia kweichowensis; assembly: GCA_019155185.1. NCBI lineage: Eukaryota > Metazoa > Chordata > Actinopteri > Cypriniformes > Gastromyzontidae > Beaufortia > Beaufortia kweichowensis. The sequence goes on along the minus strand of CM032802.1, from coordinate 16,124,800 downwards.
ATAGAAACATAAACTCAGTGACAATACACGTTCTTAAGTCGATTTCATTTTTACTAATCAATGCTACACTAGTAAAACGCCAAAGTTGAGAAACTAACATTTAAGCATAAAGGAAGTCTTTTTCCCATTCCCATTCCGTATCACGAGATCATTTCAAAGATACAAATTGTTTCAAAGAGACAATTTGTTCAAAGAGACAAACTCTCCTTACGATTTCAACTTTCCAATGTGCCATGTGTAGAAATGTGGAATTTGTCAAAATCTATTTTCTCCAATCGATTTTGCAATTCTAAGAAATGCAGCACTATTCTTGTGATTGTGAGTAGAACGAGATGAAACAACTGCTGCAATAAGTTTTGCAAGTCTTTTTCTACCTGATCTCGTAAATGTAACACAACTCAGGGAGAATACATATTCTCCAGGTGATTTTACTATTATTAATGAATGCTCCATGAATAAAACTCCAAAGTTAAGAAAATAGCATTTAAGCCTATAAGTAGTTTTTTTCTCATCTCTGGAACAATTTTTAAGACACAAATTGTTATTCTTACTGAGCCAATCATGGGATCATAGACTAAATGACAATTCATGTTCTGTTCTGCAGTCGATTTTAATTTTACTAATCAATGCTCCATGAGTAAAAACGCCAAACATGAGAAACTAACATTTAAGCCTAAACGAGAGTCTTTTCTTGAAGTTCCCATTACATAGAAACATAAACTCAGTGAGTTCTTAGAGTCGATTTCATTTTTACTAATCAATGCTCCAGTAGTAAAACGCCAGAGTTGAGAAACTAACATTTAAGCATATAGGAAGTCTTTTTCCCATTCCCATTTCCCATTCCCTATCACGAGGTCATCTCCTTGCGATTTCAATTTCCAATGTGCCATGTGTAGAGATCTGGAATATGTCAAAATCTATTTTCTCCTTTCGATTTTTGCAATTCTAAGAAATGCAGCACTATTCTTGTGATTGTGAGTAGAACGAGATGAAACAAATGCTCTAATAAGTTTTGCAAGTTTTTCTAACTGATCTCGTAAATTTAACACAACTCAGGGAGAATACATGTTCTCCAGGTGATTTTAATCTTGTTAATGAATGCTCCATAAATAAAACTCCAAAGTTAAGAAAATAACATTTAAGCCTATAAGTAGTTTTATCTCATCTCTGGAACAATTTTTAAGACACAAATTGTCCTCTACATTCGAATTAGTGTGTCTAATCTGACTCTACTTATTGGGGAAACATAACCTATGTATTAAACAAGTTTTATTATTTGTTAGCTGTACAGGATAAAATAAATGCTGTAAGGAAATTTTGTATGTAGGTCTATTCCACCTGGTGCAATAATGGCAACATAGACTGATTTGGAAAGATGTTTTTTCACTTTAGCAATGCACCACGTGTAAGAAGGTACATTTAGTCATAAGCTATATTCTCCTTTCGATTTTTGCAATTCTAAGAAATGCAGCACTATTCTTGTGATTGTGAGTAGAACAAGATGAAACAAATGCTACAATAAGTTTTGCAAGTCTTTTCTAACTGATCTCGTAAATTTAACACAACTCAGGGGAGAATACATATTCTCCAGGTGATTTTACTATTATTAATGAATGCTCCATGAATAAAACTCCAAAGTTAAGAAAAATAACATTTAAGCCTATAAGTAGTTTTTTCTCATCTCTGGAACAATTTTAAGACACAAATTGTTATTCTTACGGAGCCAATCATGGGAACATCGACTCAATGACAATTCATGTTCTGCAGTCGATTTTAATTTTACTAATCAATGCTCCATGAGTAAAAACGCCAAACTTGAGAAACTAACATTTAAGCTTAAACGAAGTCTTTTCTTGATGTTCCCATTACATAGAAACATAAACTCAATGACAATTCACGTTCTTAAGTTGATTTCCTTTTTACTAATCAATGCTCCACTAGTAAAACGCCAAAGTTGAGAAACTGACATTTAAGCATAAAGGAAGTCTTTTTTTACGTTCCCCATCACGAGATTGTTTCAAAGAGACAATTTGTTAAAAAGAGATAAACTCTCCTTACGATTTCGAATTTCCAATGTGCCATGTGGAATTTGTCAAAATCTATTTTCTCCTTTCGATTTTTGCAATTCTAAGAAATGCAGCACTATTCTTGTGATTGTGAGTAGAACGAGATGAAACAAATGCTCTAATAAGTTTTGCAAATCTTTCCTAACTGATCTCGTAAATTTAACACAACTCAGGGAGAAAACATGTTCTCCAGGTGATTTTACTATTATTAATGAATGCTCCATGAATAAAACTCCAAAGTTAAGAAAATAACATTTAAGCCTATAAGTAGTTTTATCTCATTTCTGGAACAATTTTTAAGACACAAATTGTCCTCTGCAGGCGATTTAGTGTGTCTAATCTGACTCTACTTATTGGGGAAAAATAAACTATGTATTAAACAAGTTTTTATTATTTGTTAGCTGTACAGGATAAAATAAATGCTGTAAGGAAATTTTGTATGTATGTAGGTCTATTCCATCTGGTGAAATAATGGCAACATAGACTGATTTGGAAAGATGTTTTTTCACTTTAGCAATGCACCACGTGTAAGAAGGTACATTTTGTCATAAGCTATATTCTCCTTTCGATTTTTTGCAATTCTAAGAAATGCAGCACTATTCTTGTGATTGTGAGTAGAACGAGATGAAACAAATGCTGCAATAAGTTTTGCAAGTCTTTTCTAACTGATCTCGTAAATTTAACACAACTCAGGGAGAATACATATTCTCCAGGTGATTTTACTAGTATTAATGAATGCTCCATGAATAAAACTCCAAAGTTAAGAAAATAACATTTAAGCCTATAAGTAGTTTTTTTCTCATCTCTGGAACAAATTTTAAGACACAACCTTTCATTCTTGCTGAGCCAATCATGGGAACATAGACTAAATGACAATTCATGTTCTGCAGTCGATTTTAATTTTACTAATCAATGCTCCATGAGTAAAAACGCCAAACTTGAGAAACAAACATTTAAGCATAAACGAAGTCTTTTCTTGAAGTTCCCATTACATAGAAACATAAACTCAGTGACAATACACGTTCTTAAGTCGATTTCATTTTTACTAATCAATGCTACACTAGTAAAACGCCAAAGTTGAGAAACTAACATTTAAGCATAAAGGAAGTCTTTTTTCCCATTCCCATTCCGTATCACGAGATCATTTCAAAGATACAAATTGTTTCAAAGAGACAATTTGTTCAAAGAGACAAACTCTCCTTACGATTTCAACTTTCCAATGTGCCATGTGTAGAAATGTGGAATTTGTCAAAATCTATTTTCTCCAATCGATTTTTGCAATTCTAAGAAATGCAGCACTATTCTTGTGATTGTGAGTAGAACGAGATGAAACAAATGCTACAATAAGTTTTGCAAGTCTTTTCTAACTGATCTCGTAAATTTAACACAACTCAGGGAGAATACATATTCTCCAGGTGATTTTACTATTATTAATGAATGCTCCATGAATAAAACTCCAAAGTTAAGAAAATAACATTTAAGCCTATAAGTAGTTTTTTTCTCATCTCTGGAACAATTTTTAAGACACAAATTGTTATTCTTACGGAGCCAATCATGGGAACATCGACTCAATGACAATTCATGTTCTGCAGTCGATTTTAATTTTACTAATCAATGCTCCATGAGTAAAAACGCCAAACTTGAGAAACTAACATTTAAGCTTAAACGAAGTCTTTTCTTGATGTTCCCATTACATAGAAACATAAACTCAATGACAATTCACGTTCTTAAGTTGATTTCCTTTTTACTAATCAATGCTCCACTAGTAAAACGCCAAAGTTGAGAAACTGACATTTAAGCATAAAGGAAGTCTTTTTTTACGTTCCCCATCACGAGATTGTTTCAAAGAGACAATTTGTTAAAAAGAGATAAACTCTCCTTACGATTTCGAATTTCCAATGTGCCATGTGGAATTTGTCAAAATCTATTTTCTCCTTTCGATTTTTGCAATTCTAAGAAATGCAGCACTATTCTTGTGATTGTGAGTAGAACGAGATGAAACAAATGCTCTAATAAGTTTTGCAAATCTTTCCTAACTGATCTCGTAAATTTAACACAACTCAGGGAGAAAACATGTTCTCTCCAGGTGATTTTACTATTATTAATGAATGCTCCATGAATAAAACTCCAAAGTTAAGAAAATAACATTTAAGCCTATAAGTAGTTTTATCTCATTTCTGGAACAATTTTAAGACACAAATTGTCCTCTGCAGGCGATTTAGTGTGTCTAATCTGACTCTACTTATTGGGAAAAATAAACTATGTATTAAACAAGTTTTATTATTTGTTAGCTGTACAGGATAAAATAAATGCTGTAAGGAAATTTTGTATGTATGTAGGTCTATTCCATCTGGTGAAATAATGGCAACATAGACTGATTTGAAAGATGTTTTTCACTTTAGCAATGCACCACGTGTAAGAAGGTACATTTTGTCATAAGCTATATTCTCCTTTCGATTTTTGCAATTCTAAGAAATGCAGCACTATTCTTGTGATTGTGAGTAGAACGAGATGAAACAAATGCTGCAATAAGTTTTGCAAGTCTTTTCTAACTGATCTCGTAAATTTAACACAACTCAGGGAGAATACATATTCTCCAGGTGATTTTACTAGTATTAATGAATGCTCCATGAATAAAACTCCAAAGTTAAAGAAAATAACATTTAAGCCTATAAGTAGTAGTTTTCTCATCTCTGGAACAAATTTTAAGACACAACCTTTCATTCTTGCTGAGCCAATCATGGGAACATAGACTAAATGACAATTCATGTTCTGCAGTCGATTTTAATTTTACTAATCAATGCTCCATGAGTAAAAACGCCAAACTTGAGAAACAAACATTTAAGCATAAACAGAAGTCTTTTCTTGAAGTTCCCATTACATAGAAACATAAACTCAGTGACAATACACGTTCTTAAAGTCGATTTCATTTTACTAATCAATGCTACACTAGTAAAACGCCAAAGTTGAGAAACTAACATTTAAGCATAAAGGAAGTCTTTTCCCATTCCCATTCCGTATCACGAGATCATTTCAAAGATACAAATTGTTTCAAAGAGACAATTTGTTCAAAGAGACAAACTCTCCTTACGATTTCAACTTTCCAATGTGCCATGTGTAGAAATGTGGAATTTGTCAAAATCTATTTTCTCCAATCGATTTTTGCAATTCTAAGAAATGCAGCACTATTCTTGTGATTGTGAGTAGAACGAGATGAAACAACTGCTGCAATAAGTTTTGCAAGTCTTTTCTACCTGATCTCGTAAATGTAACACAACTCAGGGAGAATACATATTCTCCAGGTGATTTTACTATTATTAATGAATGCTCCATGAATAAAACTCCAAAGTTAAGAAAATAGCATTTAAGCCTATAAGTAGTTTTTCTCATCTCTGGAACAATTTTAAGACACAAATTGTTATTCTTACTGGAGCCAATCATGGGATCATAGACTAAATGACAATTCATGTTCTGTTCTGCAGTCGATTTTAATTTTACTAATCAATGCTCCATGAGTAAAAACGCCAAACATGAGAAACTAACATTTAAGCCTAAACGAAGTCTTTTCTTGAAGTTCCCATTACATAGAAACATAAACTCAGTGAGTTCTTAAGTCGATTTCATTTTACTAATCAATGCTCCAGTAGTAAAACGCCAGAGTTGAGAAACTAACATTTAAGCATATAGGAAGTCTTTTTTCCCATTCCCATTTCCCATTCCCTATCACGAGGTCATCTCCTTGCGATTTCGAATTTCCAATGTGCCATGTGTAGAGATCTGGAATATGTCAAAATCTATTTTCTCCTTTCGATTTTTGCAATTCTAAGAAATGCAGCACTATTCTTGTGATTGTGAGTAGAACGAGATGAAACAAATGCTCTAATAAGTTTTGCAAGTTTTTTCTAACTGATCTCGTAAATTTAACACAACTCAGGGAGAATACATGTTCTCCAGGTGATTTTAATCTTGTTAATGAATGCTCCATAAATAAAACTCCAAAGTTAAGAAAATAACATTTAAGCCTATAAGTAGTTTTATCTCATCTCTGGAACAATTTTTAAGACACAAATTGTCCTCTACATTCGAATTAGTGTGTCTAATCTGACTCTACTTATTGGGGAAACATAACCTATGTATTAAACAAGTTTTTATTATTTGTTAGCTGTACAGGATAAAATAAATGCTGTAAGGGGAAATTTTGTATGTAGGTCTATTCCACCTGGTGCAATAATGGCAACATAGACTGATTTGGAAAGATGTTTTTCACTTTAGCAATGCACCACGTGTAAGAAGGTACATTTAGTCATAAGCTATATTCTCCTTTCGATTTTTGCAATTCTAAGAAATGCAGCACTATTCTTGTGATTGTGAGTAGAACAAGATGAAACAAATGCTACAATAAGTTTTGCAAGTCTTTTCTAACTGATCTCGTAAATTTAACACAACTCAGGGAGAATACATATTCTCCAGGTGATTTTACTATTATTAATGAATGCTCCATGAATAAAACTCCAAAGTTAAGAAAATAACATTTAAGCCTATAAGTAGTTTTTTTCTCATCTCTGGAACAATTTTTTAAGACACAAATTGTTATTCTTACGGAGCCAATCATGGGAACATCGACTCAATGACAATTCATGTTCTGCAGTCGATTTTAATTTTACTAATCAATGCTCCATGAGTAAAAACGCCAAACTTGAGAAACTAACATTTAAGCTTAAACGAAGTCTTTTCTTGATGTTCCCATTACATAGAAACATAAACTCAATGACAATTCACGTTCTTAAGTTGATTTCCTTTTACTAATCAATGCTCCACTAGTAAAACATAAAAGTTGAGAAACTGACATTTAAGCATTAAAGGAAGTCTTTTTTACGTTCCCCATCACGAGATTGTTTCAAAGAGACAATTTGTTAAAAGAGATAAACTCTCCTTACGATTTCAATTTCCAATGTGCCATGTGGAATTTGTCAAAATCTATTTTTCTCCTTTCGATTTTTGCAATTCTAAGAAATGCAGCACTATTCTTGTGATTGTGAGTAGAACGAGATGAAACAAATGCTCTAATAAGTTTTGCAAATCTTTCCTAACTGATCTCGTAAATTTAACACAACTCAGGGAAAAAACATGTTCTCCAGGTGATTTTACTATTATTAATGAATGCTCCATGAATAAAACTCCAAAGTTAAGAAAATAACATTTAAGCCTATAAGTAGTTTTATCTCATTTCTGGAACAATTTTAAGACACAAATTGTCCTCTGCAGGCGATTTAGTGTGTCTAATCTGACTCTACTTATTGGGGAAAAATAAACTATGTATTAAACAAGTTTTTATTATTTGTTAGCTGTACAGGATAAAATAAATGCTGTAAGGAAATTTTGTATGTATGTAGGTCTATTCCATCTGGTGAAATAATGGCAACATAGACTGATTTGGAAAGATGTTTTTTCACTTTAGCAATGCACCACGTGTAAGAAGGTACATTTTTGTCATAAGCTATATTCTCCTTTTCGATTTTTGCAATTCTAAGAAATGCAGCACTATTCTTGTGATTGTGAGTAGAACGAGATGAAACAAATGCTGCAATAAGTTTTGCAAGTCTTTTCTAACTGATCTCGTAAATTTAACACAACTCAGGGAGAATACATATTCTCCAGGTGATTTTACTAGTATTAATGAATGCTCCATGAATAAAACTCCAAAGTTAAAGAAAATAACATTTAAGCCTATAAGTAGTTTTTTTCTCATCTCTGGAACAAATTTTAAGACACAACCTTTCATTCTTGCTGAGCCAATCATGGGAACATAGACTAAATGACAATTCATGTTCTGCAGTCGATTTTAATTTTACTAATCAATGCTCCATGAGTAAAACGCCAAACTTGAGAAACAAACATTTAAGCATAAACGAAGTCTTTTCTTGAAGTTCCCATTACATAGAAACATAAACTCAGTGACAATACACGTTCTTAAGTCGATTTCATTTTTACTAATCAATGCTACACTAGTAAAACGCCAAAGTTGAGAAACTAACATTTTAAGCATAAAGGAAGTCTTTTTCCCATTCCCATTCCGTATCACGAGATCATTTCAAAGATACAAATTGTTTCAAAGAGACAATTTGTTCAAAGAGACAAACTCTCCTTACGATTTCAACTTTCCAATGTGCCATGTGTAGAAATGTGGAATTTGTCAAAATCTATTTTCTCCAATCGATTTTGCAATTCTAAGAAATGCAGCACTATTCTTGTGATTGTGAGTAGAACGAGATGAAACAAATGCTACAATAAGTTTTGCAAGTCTTTTCTAACTGATCTCGTAAATTTAACACAACTCAGGAGAATACATATTCTCCAGGTGATTTTACTATTATTAATGAATGCTCCATGAATAAAACTCCAAAGTTAAGAAAATAACATTTAAGCCTATAAGTAGTTTTTTCTCATCTCTGGAACAATTTTTAAGACACAAATTGTTATTCTTACAGGAGCCAATCATGGGAACATCGACTCAATGACAATTCATGTTCTGCAGTCGATTTTAATTTTACTAATCAATGCTCCATGAGTAAAAACGCCAAACTTGAGAAACTAACATTTAAGCTTAAGCGAAGTCTTTTCTTGATGTTCCCATTACATAGAAACATAAACTCAATGACAATTCACGTTCTTAAGTTGATTTCCTTTTTACTAATCAATGCTCCACTAAGTAAAACGCCAAAGTTGAGAAACTGACATTTAAGCATAAAGGAAGTCTTTTTACGTTCCCCATCACGAGATTGTTTCAAAGAGACAATTTGTTAAAAGAGATAAACTCTCCTTACGATTTCCGAATTTCCAATGTGCCATGTGGAATTTGTCAAAATCTATTTTCTCCTTTCGATTTTGCAATTCTAAGAAATGCAGCACTATTCTTGTGATTGTGAGTAGAACGAGATGAAACAAATGCTCTAATAAGTTTTGCAAATCTTTCCTAACTGATCTCGTAAATTTAACACAACTCAGGAGAAAACATGTTCTCCAGGTGATTTTACTATTATTAATGAATGCTCCATGAATAAAACTCCAAAGTTAAGAAAAATAACATTTAAGCCTATAAGTAGTTTTATCTCATTTCTGGAACAATTTTTAAGACACAAATTGTCCTCTGCAGGCGATTTAGTGTGTCTAATCTGACTCTACTTATTGGGGAAAAATAAACTATGTATTAAACAAGTTTTTATTATTTGTTAGCTGTACAGGATAAAATAAATGCTGTAAGGAAATTTTGTATGTATGTAGGTCTATTCCATCTGGTGAAATAATGGCAACATAGACTGATTTGGAAAGATGTTTTTTCACTTTAGCAATGCACCACGTGTAAGAAGGTACATTTTGTCATAAGCTATATTCTCCTTTCGATTTTTGCAATTCTAAGAAATGCAGCACTATTCTTGTGATTGTGAGTAGAACGAGATGAAACAAATGCTGCAATAAGTTTTGCAAGTCTTTTTCTAACTGATCTCGTAAATTTAACACAACTCAGGGAGAATACATATTCTCCAGGGTGATTTTACTAGTATTAATGAATGCTCCATGAATAAAACTCCAAAGTTAAGAAAATAACATTTAAGCCTATAAGTAGTTTTTTCTCATCTCTGGAACAAATTTTAAGACACAACCTTTTTCATTCTTGCTGAGCCAATCATGGGAACATAGACTAAATGACAATTCATGTTCTGCAGTCGATTTTAATTTTACTAATCAATGCTCCATGAGTAAAACGCCAAACTTGAGAAACAAACATTTAAGCATAAACGAAGTCTTTTCTTGAAGTTCCCATTACATAGAAACATAAACTCAGTGACAATACACGTTCTTAAGTCGATTTCATTTTACTAATCAATGCTACACTAGTAAAACGCCCAAAGTTGAGAAACTAACATTTAAGCATAAAGGAAGTCTTTTTTCCCATTCCCATTCAAGTATCACGAGATCATTTCAAAGATACAAATTGTTTCAAAGAGACAATTTGTTCAAAGAGAAAAACTCTCCTTACGATTTCCAACTTTCCAATGTGCCATGTGTAGAAATGTGGAATTTGTCAAAATCTATTTTCTCCATTCGATTTTTGCAATTCTAAGAAATGCAGCACTATTCTTGTGATTGTGAGTAGAACGAGATGAAAACAACTGCTGCAATAAGTTTTGCAAGTCTTTTCTACCTGATCTCGTAAATGTAACACAACTCAGGGAGAATACATATTCTCCAGGTGATTTTACTATTATTAATGAATGCTCCATGAATAAAACTCCAAAGTTAAGAAAATAGCATTTAAGCCTATAAGTAGTTTTTTTTCTCATCTCTGGAACAATTTTTTAAGACACAAATTGTTATTCTTACTGAGCCAATCATGGGATCATAGACTAAATGACAATTCATGTTCTGTTCTGCAGTCGATTTTAATTTTACTAATCAATGCTCCATGAGTAAAAACGCCAAACATGAGAAACTAACATTTAAGCCTAAACGAAGTCTTTCTTGAAGTTCCCATTACATAGAAACATAAACTCAGTGAGTTCTTAAGTCGATTTCATTTTACTAATCAATGCTCCAGTAGTAAACGCCAGAGTTGAGAAACTAACATTTAAGCATATAGGAAGTCTTTTTCCCATTCCCATTTCCCATTCCCTATCACGAGGTCATCTCCTTGCGATTTCAATTTCCAATGTGTGCCATGTGTAGAGATCTGGAATATGTCAAAATCTATTTTCTCCTTTCGATTTTTGCAATTCTAAGAAATGCAGCACTATTCTTGTGATTGTGAGTGAGCGAGATGAAACAAATGCTCTAATAAGTTTTGCAAGTTTTTCTAACTGATCTCGTAGAATTTAACACAACTCAGGGAGAATACATGTTCTCCAGGTGATTTTAATCTTATTAATGAATGCTCCATAAATAAAACTCCAAAGTTAAGAAAATAACATTTAAGCCTATAAGTAGTTTTATCTCATCTCTGGAACAATTTTAAGACACAAATTGTCCTCTACAGGCAGATTAGTGTGTCTAATCTGACTCTACTTATTGGGGAAACATAACCTATATGTATTAAACAAGTTTTATTATTTGTTAGCTGTACAGGATAAAATAAATGCTGTAAGGAAATTTTGTATGTAGGTCTATTCCACCTGGTGCAATAATGGCAACATAGACTGATTTGGAAAGATGTTTTTTCACTTTAGCAATGCACCACGTGTAAGAAGGTACATTTAGTCATAAGCTATATTCTCCTTTCGATTTTGCAATTCTAAGAAATGCAGCACTATTCTTGTGATTGTGAGTAGAACAAGATGAAACAAATGCTACAATAAGTTTTGCAAGTCTTTTCTAACTGATCTCGTAAATTTAACACAACTCAGGAGAATACATATTCTCCAGGTGATTTTACTATTATTAATGAATGCTCCATGAATAAAACTCCAAAGTTAAGAAAATAACATTTAAGCCTATAAGTGGTTTTTTTTTCTCATCTCTGGAACAAATTTTAAGACACAACCTTTCATTCTTGCTGAGCCCAATCATGGGAACATAGACTAAATGACAATTCATGTTCTGCAGTCGATTTTAATTTTACTAATCAATGCTCCATGGGTAAAAACGCCAAATTTGAAAACTAACATTTAATGCTAAGCGAAGTCTTTTCTTGATTTTCCCATTACATAGAAACATAAACTCAATGACAATTCACGTTCTTAAGTCGATTTCATTTTTACTAATCAATGCTCCACTAGTAAAAAGCCAAAGTTGAGAAACTGACATTTATGCATAAAGGAAGTCTTTTTTTACGTTCCCCATCACGAGATCATTTCAAAGAGACAAATTGTTTCAAAGAGACAAATTGTTCAAAGAGACAAATTGTTCAAAGAGACAAATTGTTCTCTCCTTACGATTTCGAATTTCCAATGTGCCATGTGGAATTAGTCAAAATCTATTTTCTCCTTTCGATTTTGCAATTCTAAGAAATGCAGCACTATTCTTGTGATTGTGATAGAACGAGATGAAACAAAATAGAATTGCAAAAATCGAAAGGAGAAAATAGATTTTGACTAATTCCACATGGCACATTGGAAATTCGAAATCGTAAGGAGAGAACAATTTGTCTCTGACTCAGGAAGTATACATATTCTCCAGGTGATTTTACTATTATTAATGAATGTTCCATGAATAAAACTCCAAAGTTAAGAAAATAACATTTAAGCCTATAAGTCGTTTTTCTCATCTCTGGAACAATTTTTAAGACACAAATTGTTATTCTTACTGAGCCAATCATGGGAACATAGACTCAATGACAATTCATGTTCTGCAGTCGATTTTACTTTTACTAATCAATGCTCCATGAGTAAAACGCCAAACTTGAGAAACTAACAAACAAGCCTAAACAGAGTCTTTTCTTGACGTTCCCATTACATAGAAACATAAACTCAGTGACAATTCACGTTCTTAAGTCGATTTCATTTTTACTAATCAATGCTCCACTAGTAAAACTCAAAGTTTAAGCTAGAGTCTAATCTGACTCTACTTATTGGGGAACATTAACTATGTATTAAACAAGTTTTTAGTATCTGTCAGCATTACAGGATAAAATGAAGGCTGTAAGAAATTTTGCATGTATGTTACAATGTATATTCCACCTGGTGCAATAATGGCAACATAGACTGATTTGGAAAGATGTATTTTCACTTTAGCAATGCACCACGTGTAAGAAGGGGGAATTAGTCATAAGCTATTTTCTCATTTCGATTTGTGCAATTCTGAAAATTGCAGCACAATTATTGTGATACTCAGAAGTGCCAGATAAAACAATTGAGTTTGGCATATCTATTCTTAGCGATCTCATCAGGGAACAGACTGAGTGAATATTCATGTTGTGTGGTCGATTTAACTTTTACTTATCAATGCTCCACGAGTAAAAGCCAAACTTGAGAAACTAACAATTTAGCCTAAAACCATCTCGGGATCATTTATAAGAGACTAATTGTTCTGTCCATACAGATTCAATTTTTCCAATCTGACTGTACTCATTTCGGGATCATAGACTCATACACTGTTTTTTACACGTTTTTAGTGTCAGTGAGCAGTGTTGGATCAAGGTATTTTGCATGTATGTGACAATATCTATTCCTCCTGGTGCAATAATGGCAAAATAGAGTCATTTGGAAAGATGTATTTTCACTAAAGCAATTTTAAATGCATTATTCAAAATTGCACAAATTGAAAGGGAGAATATAGCTTATGACTGATTCAATCAGAATCATGAATCAGTCATAAGCTATATTCTCCTTTCAATATGTGCAATTTTGAATTCTCCTGATTCTTGGAAGTACCAGATAAAACAAATGCTGTAATGAGTTTGGCAAGTCTTACTGGCCCATCATGGGAACATAGACTCAATGACATAAATGTTCTCCAGGCGATTTTACTATTTTGCACCATGAATAAAACGCCAAAGTTAAGAAACTAACATTTAAGCCTATAGGTCTGAACGGTGAGAAAAGACAAAGACTACTATTTAGTAGTCTTTGTCTTTTCTCACCGTTCAAATCTCTAAATTATTATCTCAAGGCGATTTAGAGTGCCTAACTGTACTCATTAGGAACAGAGACTAATAAACGATGTTTTCACATGTTTTTAATATATCTGTGAGCAAATAAATGTATGTTCTGCAGAAACTAACATTTAATCCTCAATGAAGTCTCAACGAATACAGAACATGCACGAAACGATATATCCTTGAGTGCAATATAAAACTGTCCAGCAGAGGGTGCCAGCGTCATTATTAAAGCTTGGCTTTTGTGCATTAGGAGACTTGTCCTGTTTTGGATTAAGTGATTGCGCTTGAGGGTTGTTCACTCCTATTATCTTTGGGGTCAATTTGAATGCATTGAATGCAATGTTTAACGTCTGTAAATACATGATTGGCATTTTTTTTGCTTCAGATTTAATGACGTTTCCTAATTTAATGGGGACAACCTCATAAACATAAAATTAACCTGCTAATATTTTTTCAATGTCTTGTACACATTTTGTAGCATCGGTGGTCCTTGGGGTCAATTTGACCCCAGGCTCTTTTAACTGTATAAAACATAAGAAATATCAAAATTGTACACACATTTATTTGGGTTGTTTTATTGAGGTCACTATTGAGGTGTTATAATTTTATAATGTTCATTATAATTTTACATATTCAATATAATATTCAAAAACTTCCCTCTGTTTAGGGCTCAAACCTAACCTAACCATATCTGTAGTATTGCGAGAACCACTAGTAGTTCACATGACATGGGACATAATTCTCATGAGAACTTTGATGTTTCCCATGCTATGGGGGAGGGGAAAACCTAATTCTTGCGAGAACTTTGATATTTTTCGTGCCGTGGGGGAGAGGAAAACATAATTCTCATGGTTTACCAAACAAAGGGGATGAGCCAATATTATAAATGTGTGAACAGAAGCTATTGTAAACCATTTCTTTTGTGCTCTGTGTGCTTTCGGTCTTTGTGTTCTCTATCTATCTCATTTGAAAATGACATCTAAGCAAAGATTTTCTGTCAATGAGATTTTGTCTCAGTTCTTTGACAGTGAAAGTGACACAGAGGGAGAATGTGTCTGAGACAGATGATAATATTGAGGAGGACCCTGATTATGAGGCATCCTCCTCAGATGAGAATGAGTTTGTTTTGACCCTCCTGTTGTCTCTCAACCACCAGCAGACCCATTACCTTCCAAAAATGGAAAGTTATCATGGTCCCGCTCCCCACTTGAACGACAGGGTAGACTTAGTGCTGCTTATGTCATAAAAAATTGTTCCAGGGCCCACTAGATATGCCGTCAGCCATGTCCAACATATAAAATCAGCATTGGAGCTTTTCATTACACCATCAATTGTGTAATGTCCTGCTAATGAGCACTATGCACAAAGATGCTGTTCTGAGCACCAGAGAAGACCGAAAACCACAAATGGATTACAATGAGACAAAAGGAGGAGTTGATCATTTGGACAAGGTCACAGCCACCTACAGCTGCAGACGCATGACTGCCCGTTGGCCTCTTGTCATTTTCTTCAACATCATTGATGTGAGCGCCTACAATGCCTTTGTGTAATGGAGTGAAATAAACAAGGACTGGAACGTGGAAAACTGAGTGAAGGAGAATTTTCCTGCAGCAGCTGGAGTTCTGAGCTAGTGAAACCTCACATCGAGAGAGAGGCGGTGCCTTCAAAGAGCATGCTGCTGCAACTGTTGTGAAGGACATCCAAATGGAGACCCAAACTCCATTGGTTCAAACTGCAGGCAGGAAACGTGGCAGGTGCCAGGTCTGTCCCAACAGAAATGACACCAAGACCAGCATCACATGTGTGAAATGCAAAAAATACACTTTTGAGCACGCACACACTTTCTGCACATCATGTGCAAAGTAGTGCAGACAAAAGGCTGGAATGTACCTTATGGTGAGCTGTATGTAAAAAACAATATGCTGTTCATATTCTGTCTGTACTGTTTGTATTCTGTCTAACTCATATTTGCATAAAGCACTTAGTCTCATAAAACAATTCCTGACACAATGCTCTTTCTTTCTTTAGTTAATGAACTGTTATGTGTTCCTTACTGATGTTCTGGTGGTTCTGTTTTAAAAATAAAATCCTTCTAAATGTTTAAAATTGTGTTTGTTTTTCCTGGGGTCAAATTGACCCCAAACATAACTTGTGTTACTATCCTTGATAAAATAAATAGTTTTTCTTTCCAAATGTTATAAATTACAAAAATCTATACTTAGAAATATAATAAAAAAATAAAACACCAAAAATATATATACTTTCCCATTGTAGGTCAATCAGTAAGATTTTATGGTGATTTGAAAATTTGTCCATAGTCGTGCAATGGGTATTCTGAATGTATAAGGGGTGGGGTGGTGGGGGTGAAGGGTGGATGTCAATTTAAAAGGCTATTTTAAGTAGTCAACAAAGACATAAATTACCTGAGACACAAACCGTTGTTAAAAAAAATCATATTCTGGAGGTTTAAATTGCTGGGGTCAAATTAACAAAAAATGTTATCAAATTTGAGGGTAACAGGAGGGTTAACCAAACTTTGTCTGTTTACATACATTTAACCACTATTGAGCATCACATCTAACATTTTTCTGTCGTTATTGATGTATCATCGAAAAATATTTATACCGTTTTTATTGTTATTATTTGTATGTAATGTGTAGAAAAAAATGTAAATTACATTACATAACATTACGTTATGTTACAATGTCTATTCCTCCTGGTGCAATAATGGCAACATAGACTGATTTGGAAAGATGTATTTTCACTTTAGATTGCTAAAATGCACCACGTGTAAGAAGGTAGAATTAGTCATAAGCTATATTCTCCTTTCGATTTGTGCAATTTTGAAAAATGCAGCACAATTATTGTGATTCTCAGAAGTGCCAGATAAAACGAATGAGTTTGGCATGTCTATTCTTAGCGATCTCGTCAGGGGAACATAGACTCAGTGACAATTCACGTTCTGCAGTCGATTTCACTTTTACTAATCAATGCTCCACTAGTAAAACGCCAAAGTTGAGAAACTAACATTTAAGCATAAACAAAGTCTTTTTTTCCGTTCCGATAGCTTTTGACTAATTCCACATTTCTACACATGGTACATTGCGAAACTGAAAATACATTTTCCAAATAAGTCTATGTTGCCATTATTGGAACAGGAGGAATCAACTCAGTCACGTACATGCAAAATATGGCTTTGCGGAAACACAAACTAATAAACGATGTTTTTCACAGGTTTTTAGTATCTGTGAGCAGCGCAGAATCAAATAAATTTATGTTCTGCAGAAAATAACATTTAAGCCTAAACGACGTCTTTTCTTACCGTTCCCATCTCGGGATCATTTATAATTGTTCTGTCCATACGAATTCGATTTTCCAATCTGACTGTACTCATAGCGGGAACATAGACTCATAAACTATGTTATTCACACGTTTTTAGTATCAGTGAGCAGTGTTGGATCAAAATAACTCTGCAAGGTATTTTGCATGTATGTGACAATGTCTATTCATCATTATTAATGAATATCAGCGTCTGGGATCAAATTTGAATTTGACACAAAACACTATTTTTTAAAGATTTACTTTTAGGGTATAAAGCATTGAACACGCGTCACCCGCACAAATGTTGGAGCACTGTCAACAGGACCATCTGTAAGACAAGTTTTAGTATACATAACAGTCTTCTACTACCGAGGGGAAATGCAGCAATATCTGTCTCTTACTGCTGCATAAGAACCAAATAAGTGTCACCCAGGAGACATATGAACATAGTTGATTCTCGGTTTATTAGCAGACAAACAGAGGCTTATATTCTAAACTAGTATAAATTGGTTTTGACCAAAAACAGGCAATGTTTTCCATTCGTTCTCAGAACAGAAAGTACAGGCATACAGACAGTGAAAGTGTGTATAAAAGTTATATGAAGCAAAGAACAATTTTAAAAGTGGGAAGAGCCATAAAGTAACATTTTACATAAAAATTTTATATTAAAATAATTTATGATTTCGTGCTCTTGTGATTATGACTACAAAATTAACCCTATGAAAGAGTGTAAGACAATAATCGGTCCCCTTGACATCATCTATCCTGAACTTGGGGTACATTTTACCAAAGCAGTTCTGTTTCAGCTGTTCTCACTATCTGCTGCAGGGTCTTGCGGTCCGAGGCGGTGCAATTCCCAAACCAGGCAGTGATGCAGCTCCTCAGGATACTCTCGATTGTCCCTCTGTAGAACACGGTGAGGGATGGGGGTGGGAGATGTGCTTTCCTCAGCCTTCTCAGAAAGTACAGGCACTGCTGGGCTTTTTGCTGTGGAACTGGTGTTGAGCGACCAAGTGAGGTTCTCCGTCAGTTGAGCGCCAAGAGTTGATTTAACTATGAAGCTAACATGTTTTAATATGATTCTATGACACTGTAATGTAAAGATAATCCATCTGGGCCGTTTTATAATGACAGTCCTATTAGTCTATTACAAGTCTATGAGAAATGTTGGGTGGCTCTTACACCCCAGGAGTACAACTTACACCCCATTGTAAGGTATGCTGCCAGCCTCATCAAATGTGGTAACCCACAAGTTTCTATGAAATCCTAAGCTCAGTGTTATGACCCGTCAATGTAAAGCCCAAATTTTCTCCAGCCCTACAAACAATGCGATGCGCCCAATCGCTTAGAAAAGATATAGCAAACCCGAGTCAGAACATTTTCAAGGTCTATGCCCAGATAACAAAATTTCATCTGGCCCACATATGGCATGGAATAATGGCACTTGGGCAGTCAGCTCCTTTTGCCAGATCTGGGCCACTAAGAAGTGGCTGTGCTACAATGCATTTTCCTACAGCCACTAACAATATCATTCATGACTCCCAGCATGCATTGTGGTTAGTCTTTTTATCTGAAGTAGTTTGATAATCGTTACCATTGTTGAGGTTTGTATGATGAGTATTGATGTGTAAGTGTGTCAGTAAATTTTTCTACTTATTTTGTCACGGTATTTTTGTATTAGTCAACCAGAGAGAACATTCACTATTAAAAGGTCAGTCTTGCTCAAAGTCACAATATTACTTGAAACAAATCCTTAATTTTAATAAAGGTTGGTAACTTAACTCTTTTAAAGCATTTTCTGTTTATGTTTATCAATGCATATGTGTTCTGATTAAAACATGAATGCTTAGAAAGAAAACAATTAACTCTCGGTTTGGTTATTAATTTTGTTAAGCCTAACCAAAGCAAACACTGATCATCATAATGGTGACATCAACATAATGAAATATCAACATTTTTAACATTAATTGCAAGTGCAAAAGTGATAATTGATTTAATGAGATAACATATCAACAAATCACCTATTTTTAACATTGTTTCAATGATTACTTGCTATCAGGGCCATCATTTCATAAGGTATGTAGACCAGATCTGTGCCAGAATAAAAACCAACTGTAGTCCAGATTAATGTCAGTTCTGGTTTATTTGGTTAGTTTTTGTCTGATATGTGGCCCTGATCTGGCAGACAGGAGCGGGCCGTCCAAGTGCCATTGTTCCATGCCATATGTGCGCCGGATGAAATTTTGCTATCTGGGTTTGCTATATGGCCAAATCCTGATTTGGAAATGGTGATTATTTTCAAATGATGAAGGAATTGTTTATGAGTGCTATATTATATTTTATGTGTGAATGGTGTGTGAGCAGCATTATGCAGCATTATGGCTGACATATTATCATCTGGAATTAACAAAACATACTTGCAAAAAAGTTGGTTAAGCCCAACCAACAGCACACTTGAATAAACTTCTTTTAAAGTAAGGGGAAACAATAGATAACATCACACACTGTGCTCAGATGGTTCTCAGTTGCTAAAATATCTGGTGTTCTCAAATTTGTTCTTAAATGTTTCTTTTATTGCTAGGTAATTTAGCGTTCTCTCAGTTTTCTTCTTTACAATTTCAGAAGGGATCTAATCAACATCACACAATGCACCCAGTTTCTTCTTTGCTGGAGAATCCCATGGTCTCATATAAAACTGAGATCTTTTTAAGGATGGTTCTCAGCTGGTTCCCAGTTGCTGAAAAATCAGGTGTTCTCACATTTGTCTTCTCTGAAGTTCGGAATAGACCTCATCAACATTATGTAGCCGTCTGATTGAGACATTGAGATTAATTTGATTGTTATATGTACAAATTTATAAGTTATAAGTATAAGTACAAATGTTTTATAAATTAAGTTAGTTAACTTCAGCAAAACTTGCCATTAATGTTATTTTCAATGGTTCTGAGAGTTGCTAAGATTTGTTGTAGATGAGGTTTTAATTAGTGGGACACCAAAGAGAAATGTATCAGCTTCTCCTTTAAGCACACGGGCTTAGACGCATAGTGAATCTTGACGGGGGAAGCACATAGTTTTGCACTCTCTCATATTTATCTTGCTTTTATTGTCTTTTTGTAATTGTGATTGCTGTATTTGTGATGTTAAAGTACTGTTAAATGTTTTTGTCTTAACGTGTATCAGTGTGATCAGCCTAAAGTCACGGTTTTAGCAATGATACATTTAGCGTTTCATTTGCACGTGTATTTTTCCATGCAGGGATGAGAGAGTAGGCCTTCCGATTGTCTGTGTACTAATTTTGCCTCACTACTTTGTTTAAGGTATGTTATTTTGATTTGTTATTATAAATTTAACTGGTTATTGTGTAATTTCTGAGTTTGATTTAATAGGTATGTGTACTGCAGTGTATGCTAAGCTATTTTGTTTCTAATTGTCTTGTGGTACGTTCTCAAGCAATTATACAGTCTGTAAGAGAAAAATAACTTTATTGTGCATGTTTCACCACCATTTGATGCAATTACAGTCACAGTGCATGTTATATATACATTTGTTCTCTACATATTTGGATGTTAACTTTTATGTAATGTCTTCACCATTTGTATTTTTCATTTACACACTTTTACACTTACACACTTATGTGAGATAATTCAGCACCCACAATTGAATGTGTTAAACAAAATGTATCTCTTCTCCTTTAAGCGCACGGGCTTAGATGCATAGTGAATGCGAACGGGGAAGCACAGGATGAGAGAGTAGGCCTTCCGATTGTCTGTGTACTAATTTTGCCTCACTACTTTGTTTAAGGGAATAAATTCAGTGAATCCATCATCCCATTCATGGTGTGATCGTGTTTCTGTGGTGTCCGGAGGTTACCATTTGAAGTCTGCTACAATTACACATTGAGCTTAGATGTTTCTCCTTTATCAGAGAATGTGGTTTTCTCACATTTGTCTTCTCCACAGTTTGAGACCAGATCTATTTATCATACCACAAGAACTTAAATGTTTATTTTATTGCTGTGTAATCTAGCGTTCTCTCATTTTTCTCCTTCACAATTTCAGTAGGGATCTAATCAACATCACACATCATGTACATAACCTGTACAAGTCTATTTTATGTAAACAATTTAGAGTAATTCTATACCATTCTTAAACTGAAATATTAGACCACCAGGAGAAAATTTTGCAGAAAAATCTGATCTCAGTGTTGTTGAGGTCTTTAATGGAGACCATTGTCCAGTGTTTGAGAAGTGTGAGAAGCAGGACACTCAAGCTAAAAGTTAAAATATGTTAATGTTAAAATAACTTGTAAAAAATAAAATTATCATAAAATAAAATAGAAGACATCTCAAGAGAAAGTTGATTCCTAAATGAGACCTAAAAGAGAATCACCCATTGGTATCTTGAGCTTCAAGTACTCCTGTATGGAGCCATAGCTTTGTGGACAACACTTTGTCATTGAGGCACAACTGCACCTCAGACATGAGTTTGAATTTCAGGTAAAGCTACTTTCTCATCTATCCCATTGTTTCTTGCTTGCTGTCCTCTCCATTAAATGTGAAAACCCCAAGCCCCCATTTTCATAATAGAGTCAATAAAAGATATCACGTTACTTGTAGTCAATTCTCATTTTGACTTTTCATGTCTCATTTGTGTCTACTCAACACATTTTAGGAGAAACATAAAAAACACTGTTGATACTAAAATGAGAACTATTTGTCCTCAGCTTAAAAGAGCAACATCTGAGCAATAAAATATTCCTATAATGGAGTCTTAAAAGGGTTGCAGCAGGCTTCTTTCACCATATTCTCAGTTTTAACTCCTTTTCAATCAGATATTTTTCATGTCTCAGTTGTGTCTACTCTTATTTCTCCTAAGGAATTTTAGGAGAAACATCTGCTGATACTGAAGTGAGAGATATATGAGAATCCATGGACCAATAAATGTTTCCTATGGAAATCCTGCAGGATACATTGACAATATGTGCAGGAAATTCCTATAGGTTTTAAATAAATGGGACTCTTCAGTACAACAGAAACCTGCAGGAACCTCCAGCACAGTATAATTCCTGCAGGACTACTGTGCACCTCATACAGAATATACAACAAATTTCCAAAAAGAAAAATAATTTTTATTTATTATTTATTTATTTATTATTTTAGTTATTTTCCTTTTAGATACTACAGAATAGGCTATACAAGTCTGCAGAATTATATAAGTCTGCAGAATTTCATTTTATTAAATTCAACAAATTAGATTAATTACATTTCATGGGGGATTTTTAATATAAACATGCAGCAATAAAAACAAAGAGTCATAACAAAAACCCAATACATCAATCATTTACAGTAACCATAAACAATTATAGACAACTGTAAAACCATTTTTAAAATATCCAACACTAGAGATATAAAGAGATATAAAAACTGTACAATATACAGATTCATATTAAAATGGCAATCCATCTATTATCTTTAATCCAACTCCCATTTATTTGGCTGGATGCAGAAAAAATGATCAGCAAGACCTGGTAGGCACTTGAGGTAAACACAGGTTGAAAGTATGTCTGTGCATTTGACAAGTTCAACTGAATCTATCCTTCTTTCTTTCAAAATGCTTCTTGGTGTTATCCTGATTCTCTGTCTTTGCAGATGTTTCTACTTGTTATGTTATGTTTTTATAACATCAATGAAGGCATCATAAACGACACCAGACATACTTACTCTTTCAGCTTCTTTTACTAAAGACTCATGTGCATACATGATAACCAATTAGATGGCATGTTACAACTATTCAATTCAATTCAATTTTATTTGTATAGCGCTTTCTCACAAAGGTCATTGTACCAAAGCAGCTTTATATGTATGGAAAGATAACAGTCAGTGGTCAGGGATTCAAAAAAACTCTTTAAGAGAGAAAAAAACCCCTGACATGACGTGTTATAGTTGCAATCCATAGCATGTGCAATCCGTAATAAAGGACACAAATTGCCATTGATCGCATCTATAACTCACTATGCAGTTACAAGACACAAACATTTACTTGCTAAAGTGAGTGAATAAAAATGAATTATATATAATGTGGTAGAATTAATTTTAATTAACAGGGCCATGGGTGCAAGGAAGTTGTCTTGGGCAGGCGTCCATTTAGCATCACCAGAATGGGCATCATGTGGAGCAGGACTGTTATGAGCAGTGTTGTGCCAGCTGGAACTCACTCCTCGGGATCCCTCGGAAAAGGGAGAGAGGGATAAGGAGAGAGAAAAAAGGAGAGAGGAGGTAACTAAGGTACAATCCATCACAGCTTCCCCTTTTAGGGGAAAATTATTCAACTTTTCACGTATCACGTTCAGTTGTTTAAAGTCAATGTTAATTTAGATGTCTCCATTCTATTTTGTGACAGGCACTATTTTGTGGCACACAATGGTGCCTGTCACAAAATAGTGGGCTCTTGTTTGACCTTTATTAACATTGGAATTGGTATTCTGCGTGCTATATGGACACTGTATGGCTCAGCTGTATTTTTAAGCATTATTTTAACTGGTTCGCATGCCATCAGTCCCAGACAGCCAAACACGCTCTTTTTCATTTTGACTACTTTTTATTAGCCCCATTTGGATTGCAGTACTGCATTCTAGCAGATTTGTGACGTGGGGTCCCCTCACAACAGAAACATGTCTTATTTTTTACGATGATGATGGGCTCTGGGTTGGAAGTGGGGCTGGTGGTACTCTCTGTCTGGCGGTGGAAGAGACTGCATCCACAACTCGCAAGCACCCACTCCGCATAGGCACCAAAACTCCCTCGAGGGACCCATTTGAACAGCTTAGCCTTTGTAGCTGCATTTAGACTGGTATAGTAAAAGCTACGCAGGCACCTGTCTGGGTTAGTGCAACCAAGACTAGGAAGCACATGGTGTGGTCCTCGAGGGTCTTATCCCCCTGCTCCAGGCAGAGGAGAAGATGTCCAGGGGTGGCCATGGTGAGGGTTCGATGTGGTCAGATCTTCTGTTACGGGGGTGAGATGAGAGAGAGACGATTAAAGATGGCGGAGGTGCGGTGCAATGGATACTGGGAAATGAAGTCCGTGGGGAAGGTGTAGGGATGAGCCGTGACAGGCCCTACATGGTTTAGCTCCTCAGTACCTGTTGATGGTACATCCTTTTCCTACTTGGTACCTAAACTTTGGAACAGCCTTCCTAGTGCTGTGCGGGAGGCAGACACACACTGTCAGTTTTAATCCAGATTAAAGACCCTATGCTTTAACATAGCATACACATAGTCTAACAGTTTTATAATAAAAATCCCCTATTGCTCATGAGAAGAGCCCTTAAGAAAAAAAGAGCACATGGCAGCATTTGTTTCCTTGTTAACAAATTAACATGCAAAGTTTAATTAATTGCTTTTACAGGTTATGAAACTGGTCAACTGGTTAATATGTAGTGATAAACATTATAGCAAAGTTTGATGTCATTGGACAAATGTTTTGCAAAGATATTGCTTTATTTGTTTTGGCATGCTCGCTGAAAAATGTATTGACATGGTATATGAGAACTGTTTGATGAATTAAAAAGCTTTTGATAACTTTGTCATAAGTGTCTCTAGATGCTATAAACCAAATTTCATTACAACCCTGAACAGTTTTCTAGGAGGAGTTCGAAAAGTACATTCTGAGATGAAAAAAGCGGTTTTACAGGTGTTGGCAACATGGCTTTCAAATGAGAGGGTACTGTGGAATACTACTGTTTTCATGTCTTACATTTTGCAGAGTGCATATGATGCGGGTGGGAAATGGGCGGATTTGAAATATTACAATGGTTAGGACCATCTGTCCTATATAATGCTTATATTATTCAATTCACGAACCATGAGAACAGATACCTGATACTTTTACATTGATTATTAGTCCAATAAGGACTACATCTGTGCGTATACAATGCTTATATTATTCAATTATTCAATTTGTTTCTTATTATTCGAGGTTGCATCCAGTCCATACCCTGACCTGATGTTGGATCTGTCAGAAGGAGGCGACCCCAGGAGAACCTGCACTCATTATAGCTAATGCTAATGCTAGTTACTACATTAATGATAATGCTAAACAGCATTTATGCTAATTCTTTAACTATTTAACTTTTTGACTAATTAACTACTTCTTTTCTGTCTATGTCAGCAGTTTGATGTTATAGCTGCACTCAACTCGGTCATCCCGGCTAAACAATCCTTTATTGTACAGTATAGGGATGCAACGATTAACCGATTTCACTATTAACCGGCGCTTTAAATCGTCCGCGGTTAATTAATTGTAAAACTCCATAACACCGTGTTTCTGTTGCTGCAGGAGCGGAACTGTTATGCCAGTGGTGTGGCAGTTTAAAGTTCGAGTTTATCAGAGATCACGGTGGCTATTAATACACACTGAATTAACAATGGCAGAGGCACCTAGCAGCGAAACTCTGTTTCCTCCAAAGAAGCCTGAAGTCGGCAGTTTGATCCAGAGATCTGGACCTTGTTTCTTTTATTGATTTTCATTGTACTGTATTAAAAGGCAGCTATACTGTTGAAGTCAAAAGCCAGCTTGAGGTTTTTTTTCTACTCTGGTCCAAAAGTTGTGGGAAAAAATACACAAAATGGAAATACAAAACAATTTTGTAATATAGTTGATCAAAAGAGCCTTTCAGACAGAGGTCCAGCAGCCTTTGACTGCATTTGTTACTTAGCTAATATGTAGTTTATATTTAATTCCAAATAGACAGACAATTTTTTATTTTGATTGTTATTTATTATCAGTGTTAAAGGTTTTTTTTTTTTGCCTTTATCATTTTTCGACAGGAAAGTGTAGAGAGACAGGAAGTGACTTTGGAGGAGAGAGAGGGTAACAGGTTGGGTAGCTGTCCACTCACCCACAGGCTATAAGTATAACTTATGTTTAAGTCAAAAACCTTTTTTCACTTTTCTTTAATTCCAAAGAGAGAAATGGAATTTTGTTTGTTTTTATTATTTTGTGCTGTATTATTTGGTTACTGAGTTCATGTCTGTTTCAAAAGGCAGCAATAAATAACACTTTAAAATATAAGGAATTTTCATGTGATTTTATAAACTAATAGTGTTGTGAAATTAATGAATGCATAATCGTGATAACCGTGAAACCGTGATTATTCCTCAGACTATAATCGTACCAACAAAATCTATAATCGTTGCATCCCTAGTACAGTATTAGCCTTTTAACTACTACCTAGTTTACCATACACACAAATACATTGTTAAATTCAATCACAACTAATAATCCAGATCAACTCTGGATCAATATCAACAAGATATTATTTACTAAGATAGCTTTTATATTTCCCTGCTTGTCATTCTGTTTATTCTGGTGTAAAGCTGCTTTGAAACAGTGCTACATTGTTAAAGCGCTATACAAATAAACTTGAACTTGAATTACGAACCGTGAGAACAGATACCTGATACTTTGCAGCCAGTGCGCTTATAAACCTATTTTAGCCATTAAAGTATACAACTACAACAGATGCTTATAACCTATATCATCCATTACGAACCATGGGAACAGATACCTGATACTTCGCCACTGTTATCACAGATATCTGTGTCAAGTGCCCTGGTTATCAGTGATTCTATTTTACGGAATGTGGAAATAGAGACTCCAGCCACCAATGTGGAATGCATACCAGGAGCCAGAGCATCTGACATTAGATCCAAACTGAAAGTGCTGGCTAAGACTAAACGTAAATTTTCTAAGATTGTTATTCACGGCGGCACAAACGATATGAGACTCCGCCAATCGGAGATCACTAAAAATAATATTAAGGTGTAATATAGTAATATATGAGGTGTTTAAACTTGCAAAAACTCTGTCAGACACTGTAATTTGCTCTGGTCTCCTACCCGCTTACCGGGGTGATGAGACCTATAGTAGATTATTGTCACTGCATGGCTGGATGTCTAAGTGGTGCCCGGAAAACAATATAGGCTATATAGACAACTAGAAATATTTCTGGAGAGACCTGATCTGTTAAAGAGATGGCCTCCATCCCTCGTGTGGAAAGAGCTGCTGTCCTCTCTAGAAATTTGACCAATACTCTTAAAAAGTAAAATCTGACTATCTGGGGCCCAGGTCAGGAAGCAGACCAATCGGCTTAACCATCCGTCTGCAAGCTGCCTTGACATGTCACATAGGCCACATAAATCACAGCATATAGAGTTTTACAACCCACATATCAACATATAGAGACTGTGTCTGTTTCCTGAACAAACAAACATATAGCATACTCTAAACCCAAAACACACAAATCTAATTACTATTAAACTAGAAAACAATCCACAAACAGATGCTACAAAAGTTAAAATTCGGCCTGCTTAATATCAGGTCAAAGCTTTCCAATAAAAAGAATATATTGTCAATGAAATTATTACAGCACAATTTAGATGCGTTGTGCCTGACAGAAACATGGCTTAAAACAGATGATTTTATCGGTCTGAATGAATCTACTCCACAAGACTACTACTACAAGCATGAGCCTCGTCTGAAGGGGTAGAGGTGGCGGTATTACTACAATCTATAGCAACCTATTTTGTGTCAATCTTAAATCTAGAAAATTTAACTCGTTTGAAATAATGGTGCTAAATATGTCACTTCCAAGCGGTTGCAACAAACATTTGTCCTTCATCATGGCTACTATTTACAGACCACCGGGTCATCATGCAGACTTCCTTAAAGAATTTGCAGATTTTTGTCAGAATTAGTAGTCAATGTAGATAGAGCCTTAATCGTTGGTGACTTTAATATACAGGTTGATAACTCAAAAGATCGCTATGTATAGCTTTTATGGATATCCTAGACTTCGCTTGGGTGTTAGCCAAAGGTGTCAGGTCCCACACATAAATGTAAGCACACTTTAGACCTAATTCTATCATTTGGACTAAATATAAATAACATAGAAATATTACCTCAGACTGATGCTATCTCAGATCACTGCCTCATATCATACACTGTAGCTTTAGATAAGCCCCTCGCCCTACACACCTACGGTTTTAGATCAGAAACAGAACAATCATCTCTACTACTAAAGACAATCTTCTAACAATCTTCGAATCTGTCTCAAACCCTTAATGTAATAAATAACAATCAAGATCTTGATGCCATAACAGAAACATTAAACAAAGCCTTTTCAGGTACTTTTAGAAACTGTCGCACCAATCAGATTAAAGAGAATTAAAGAAAGAACAGCCACACTTCAGCCCTAAAAAGGCAGCTAGAAAATGGGAACGTAGATGGAGGATTACTTAACCTAGAAGGTATGGCGTGATGCATGGAAAGAAGAAGGTGATGGATCTTCTCTTCGGCCCCCCAGGGCCCCCTGGGGCCCCAGCGTGCTCCTGTGGCCCTGCACCCCCCTGGGATGGGCCCCGACACCAGTGAAGCACCCTGTGGGGTTCCAGGTGCTCACATTTGCTGGGTACAATAAAATGCCCAAATATGGGGCAACCAGGGGGTGGTGCAGCCAGGTGCCTGGTATGTGCATATTAAGTAGCCATGTGCACCCAGACATGAGGTCACACAAGGCATGACACATGCATATTAAGTAGCCATGCGCTTGTTTTAAAGAAGCTTTACAAGCTTTTTTCCGTACAAGTTTTATATGCATGTACCAGTATTAGTAAATATTATAGATGTATGGGATTAACAGAAACTGTCAAACTGCAAATATACATTTATAAAACCAGATTTAAACAAACCGAGGTTTGTTCATTTTCTTTGTAAAAATGCCTGAATGCCTTCCCTTAAATGTGCAATTATCAATGCAATCGTTTTAAAATTCACTAAAGTGCAGCTTAAGCGCTTTTATATTATTCTTAGATTTAAATCTATCAACATATAATCAATGGTAAGTAAAGTTCTTTTTAAAAGTAGTTTATAGTATGTTTAAACAGGTTCTAAAATGTCTTTTATGTGATAAAGGATACGGTTGTTACAAACACACACTATTTGAATAGACCTTACATTTAGATGTGACATATTTAATAGTTGTTTTTCAAAAGCCATACGATAACCAACTGTAGGTATACTGGAGGGATTGCATAATGCACATAAAATACGAATAGCCAATAAAGCAGAAATATCCACACAAATGAGAAAAGGACAATATTTATTAAATATATACAGAACAATACAATAAAAACACTTAATATACAATACAATAAAAACAAAATATAAAAGTCTTTATATATACGTGTGTGTATACATGTATATTTTTTATATCTATATATCTGTATATATTATTTCTTCTTTATTTTTGTAAAATAACGCTTTGCTTTAAGACCTCCCTTTCTTGCCTCCTCTTACGCGCGTTGTGCCTATGTACAAAAAAAGATAATAATTAGTACATATGCGTAATAAGTACACGAAGGGTGGATTATAAATAGATATTCAGCAGAATTAATTACTGTACCTACCATTGAGAAAGCGTTTGCTGATTTAGCTCAAAAAGCTGTAATCTTGTCCGGGCCATGAGTCCAGGGCTGTCCAGGACCACATCCCTGATCGCCCTGTAGTCCCGGAGAATGGCAGCCCATCTGTTCACCCTGGCTCCAGCAATGGTCTGTCCGGCAGGGTAAAGGCGGCAGAGAACCAGACAGATTGCCTCAACAAGACGGCTGGCATTGGGCTACTGAGCAGGTCCACTGCCTTCTCCAAGGAAGCAGCTGTATAATAATAATAATAATAATAATAATAATAATAATAATAATAATAATAATAATAATAATAATAATAAATAAGAGGGGAAGACATTAATCTTAGGCAGATAACGTGAAGAATGCAGGAGAAACAAGTGAATTAAACAGAAATGCCACAAACTGATAAATAAGGACACATACCGCTTCAGACTCTCAGCCCCAGGGGTCACATTCGTCACAGAGTGACTGACTTTGAAGCGCCCCTTCACCAGTTTCTCACGGTGGCGAGCTGGGTAGATGGTTGCCCCCTTGTCAAACTCTGACAGTTTATCCCACAGAGCGACAATCTTGTCCACCTTTTGCTGGGTGACGAACCCCTGATGTCTGAGGTCCACCAGACTGTTGGCTAACCTGATGACGTGGTCATAACCAGGTCTGCCATCTGGTCCCAGGCTCTCCATCTGTACATTAAAATAAATCATTACACTCTCTTATACGTCTTATCACGCCTATTCTGTCATATCACTCTGCAACCTCTAAAAGTGAAACAGTAAAGTCATTTTACATCAAAATAAAGGATCATTGTCACAGCGTTAATATCTATATGGGAATAGAGTTACCTGGCTCTGAAGCGGCTGGCTCGTCACCCATGGGCTCACGGGCAATAAAAGCTTCGGCTGCTGTGTCTGCCTGGGTCGAGGAGCAGACAGGAGGATGTATGGCCGCTGCCTGCTGTCAACAGGTGCTGGGGATTGATGCTGAGCTTGAAGGATTTCAAGGGGCTGCTATCAAGGTACAAATCCTCAAACCCCCCTCATCACCCTCCAGATCACCTTCCAGGTCTTCATCCTGAATTCCATCTGGAATGTCAGGATCGGCAGCAAAGTCTTCCTCAAAGGCTTTATTTGTTTGGGAATACAAGTTATTCCACACCAACGAGGTTAAGCCTGTGGACATACAAAACGTCTGATCGGTAGATGTTTTCATAACAGATGCTTTAACAACACATGGGTAAAAGTCACAGCCGCTGGCAAAAGGTTTTCACTGCGTGCGTGCATGAACATGTTACCTGTGTATTCGCCAGGGCTGGTGTAGTCCTCCGTGGAAATTGAGGCCCCATAAACTGCTGGCTCAGTATGTTGGTACGCACTGCTGCATTTGGCCACCATAGCGAGATATCCTTTGGTCTCCCACCTTCAGCTGCGGCAACCACACACGGCGGTTCCCTTTCTGGCGCGAGCCCTTCCAGCAGGTACATTTGGAAGTGCACGTCATTTCTGGCACCTAAAAAAGTGAACAGAAAAAGTGACCACCACTGAAAACACATGAACATACTACTAACGTTGTTTAGGAGACAATGTGTTATACCTGGCACGGCCGATTTAGATGCAGGTGAAATGACTCCAGGGGCGGGTGCCACGTGCACAGCGATACGAGGAAGAATGACCCGCATTTGGTCACCTGTCCAGTCTTCCTGTACAGCTGCACACCTGGCGGGTCCTGAATACATTTTATGTGGCGCTGCTGGATTCGCCAGATCTCCTCCATCCTCGCCTGGTCGAAAAGCTTGATGCCCATGGTGTCCGTTCGTTCGGTGAAGTCCTTAAGGAGCTGTTCAATCAGCTCCTTGGTCTCCTGAGCCTCGCTAAGCGGGCGGCGGCAGTGCCTTGCCAGCTCTTTGGTGGTGGGATGCGCAGGCGCGCCAGGTATACCTTCAGCCTCTCCACATCAGCAGCATCCCACTCGAAGATGCAAGCGGAGAGGTGTCCCATGAAGGGCAGTACAGCTGGTGGCTGTCCGTTGGTGACCCGACTGCGATCCGCCGCATAAAGTGCCACACATCCAGCCTGACCTCCAGCCGATCCCACTCACTGAACATTGCGGCCGCCCTGCCTTTACCTCCTGCGGAGCAGCAGTCCCGGTCCACGTAAAGGGCCTGTGGAGGAGCTTCTCCAGCTCTGCGGTAACGTTCCACGAGTCCAGAACACATGGGAAGCAGACCGTCACCCTCTGCCTCTGTTAGGACACACATGAGGACCTGCCCGATCTCGTTCCCCACGTCAGTCACCCATGCAGCAGTGCCAGCAGCATCACCGGCAAGTTTCTTTGTGATCTAATGTGCACAAAAGAGGGAAGATGACCTTTTTTTTTCTCTTTACAATGAAAAAACAAAAACATTTTGTGATGCAAACCAGGCGTTACCTTTTTAGTGGAGTCCATCTTTAGTATGGAGCCATAGACAGACGTGACCCGGGCCTTGAGCTCCGGAAGGCGTGTCAGTACATCCTTCGCATATACTGACAACAGCCAAGACGGAGAAGGCACAGGCATCATCTGCGGCAGCGGGGCAACAAGACGGCCGGGATTAACAAAGCTCCTCAGCGCGGCGTGTACTCTGTTGACTGGGCCAGCTAATGCTCTTTGTGCCTGCACTACACAGGTGCCTGTATAGAGCAGTGGCGCTGTTCCCACTGTACGTCCCGCATCAACCTCACAAGCTCCTTGTCACAAGACAGCCTGTGTGTAGAAAAGACGACCACAGCACAGCGTGAGACCATGAAGTGTTTAAGTGTGCATTATGTACGTGCGTTATGTATAAAAAACTCCTACCTATAAGTTAGGACAGCAGGAAATTTATCACGGTGGCAGGGATCCAACTGGTCCAGGATGTCACCATTGACCAGGCTGCCAGCTTCTTTTACAGGACCGGCATTCAAGGTACTCGGTCACCATAAAATACCACCCATTTATGTCCAAGACCCTCCGGACAGTCTTGTACATGCCACAAGCCGTCAGCTGGATGTTAAGGCGACAGCAGTTGGGCTGGGTGCACATCAGCCTGTATGCCCACATGCGGTAGGGGACCCAGAGGAACAGCTTGCTGTGGAAAAAGGTGTCAGGTTTAGAAGGAGGCTGGGAGTACAGAGGGCCGGGGTCAGGGGAGACCACCAGAGACGCAGATTTTTGGTCAGCGCCAACCTCCCAGCCTTGTCTCTGGTGAAGAGAGCCTTGCTGACCCACAAATGCTGCTCTTTTGGGAGCGTCTGCTTCCAACCCTCAGGCAGCAGCAGCTGTGGGAGTAAGAGAGAGAATCAGTTTTTGTTACTCTCCTCAGAGGGGCTTCAGTTCACGGTACCCTTTGAACATTTTTCTTACTTCTTCAGTGGACACTGCCTGCTTTTTGATTGTAGTTCGTTCTGAAGAGTAAAGGGCCACTGAGGAGGGCAGTGGTTCAGCCTGGGAGGTTGATTGGCCTGTACCAGCTGCATGGGCATAACAGAGAAAAAGTAAATGAGACCCATAGAAAATTCAGCATCATATTTATTGTTACATATACTACAGTTAATCATTACTATATGATTAATACAATTACTATTTACTACTGCTAGACATTAGTACTAATGTTGAACATTAGTAGTATGTTAGGATAATTGATTGGAAAAGCACCAATAACACAGACAGTCACGAAAACATGTGTGAATAATAAGACTATGACAAACACCCAATTGCGTGTGGCAGCATTTTAGTAAAAGGTTAGGCGCTCAAAGTGGAAAGAAAATTGCAGCGGTGAAAAGTTTCCAATGGAGTTGCCATGAATAAAAGCAAAAATAAAAATAAAAGCAGAAAATAGGAAAAGGGCCAGGCTATGGGCTGCCATAATCAGAAGGTTAATGCGTTACACCTCCTACCTTATTGTTTCCAAAACCGCCATCTGAAGGCTGATGATACAGAATCACAAAACATGTTATACAACGTAAAAGAGTATTCTGAAAATGAAACCACAGTTAAACACATTATAAACATAACACTAAACATTAAGGAGAAGGTCATTCCCACCTGTGACATCCATTTGTGCAGCTACAGCAAGCAGATCGGCATCTGATGGTTCCTCTGCAGAAGCCGAAGTGGAAGGGACCGCTGTTAATGTTAGGATGATCAGCATTTATGAACAAATGAACAGAAAAATCCTTTAACAAACAAGTAACAAGTAGGCCTTGTACCTGGAGGGCGCATCTCAGCATCTCTTCTTAATATGTAGTTCCGCAGCGTCTCCATCCGGGTACCAGGTCTGGCGTCTTTTTTTCTCCCTCAAGGATTTGACATATCTGAGGAGAAACAAAACAACTTAGTCCAGCGTATACACATTCTTACAGCCAGCGTATCCTATAACATTACCATCTTCTCACCTCTTTTTGTCCTTATCCGTTGACTCATAAAGAGCTTTGTATGTCAGGCTGGCATAATCGCCATAGCCAACGAGCAGCACGTCCTCTTCGGCCGGCGTGCCATAACCCTCCCTAACCTGGCGCTCTCGGATGACTGCCATAACGTCTGGGAAAAGGCCAGCATACTGCAGCAAGACATCTTTTTTGTTGCCCATAACAGCCAACAGAGAGGTGTCACCACCGCATTACCGCTCCTGTTGATGGGAGGCCAGCAACATGGCTGCATATCCAACATCGTGGAACAGCAACCATTTAAAGTTTTTCCCACGATACTGGCCGAACTGCAGGGCAATCTCACTCAGCACATGCTGGCGATTCCCCGGGTCACCTCCCGCTGCTGCCACGCGAGCCATGGCATCCTCCTTTACTTTGGCAGCGGGCCATGACCGTTCAGGTGTGGGCTTCTTCCTGTAGGCAGCAGCAATGGCTGCTGCTTCAGGTGAAGGCTTCAGAGGCTCACCAGAGGCCTCTCTACGGAACTGGGGTCTGAAATCCATGTTCTATAAGGCACAGAGAAACATGACACAGCACTGTTAAACACACACACAAGCACTAGTCGGATCTATCTATTAAATACATCAAGCACTGCGTTGGTAAGCGGAAGACATAAAAAGCATGTAATCTACAGTACAATCAACTCTTTGGTCTCTTTTCCACACCACAGAATACAAAAGAACAAAAGGTCAAGCAGGTCACCAGACGGACACCTGAGCAGGTGTGAACCTCGTGACCTTTCATGTTGCTCCACAACACCTACCCAGGGACCACAGGGCACGGCATGGGGTCATTTTAACACCCCGCTTTACCACCCTCTAATTAAGAGACAAAGAACTTGAACTTCATCATACAGTAAACCTTTCATTTCATAAAAAAAATCATAAAGTAAACTTTTTGTCAACACAAAGACTGAAAGCACTAGTTCACTTGGCACTCAAACTGTAAAAGGGCAATCTTTAACCATATTTAGAAACTTGATATAAAATGATTTTTCGTTTGCACTCAATGAAACAACACAACGAAATAAGGTAACATTATTTACTGTGCATTAGAGCATATTATGATTATACTTTAAAATAGCACTTGGGGCACACAGAGAAAACACCACTTTACAGTAAGCATCTTACTTGCAGCACAGTCACATCCTCAGTCACTTAATCATGGTTTAACAATAAAAATTATAATACTGATTCGTCCTGACAAAAAAAAAAAAACTACATGTAACTACATGTTGACTTTATTAACACCATGCTTATTTCCCATAAAGGATACATTCAAACTACTGTATTGACCTAAACTAATGCATAACACCTGCAAAAGTGATATGCCAACTATTACAGAAGAAACTGACGTGTTACAGTGACATTTTATCGGCAATGGATTGCGATTTAGAGTTTAAATCACGCTTACACAGCTCATTTCTTGCTAACATTCATAACTTACTGTACATACAGTTACCAAAACACCCGAAAAGATGCAAATATAGTCAAGGCCTTACCTGCTGAGTAGAAGCGGTCAAGATAAATGTAAATGCAAGGCGAAATTGAAATGCCAAAGGCAATAATCCATAAAATTGATGTAGACACACGCTGTACCATTACAGTATTGGCGTGCCTCTCCTCCTTTCTTAAAGCCAGCGCTGTGAAGCGGACCAGCTCACAGGGCCAATCAGGGATGAAGGAGGAAAAGTTGAAACGAATATTAATGGCAAACCTCTCGTGGCCTCTCATCAGGACCAATCGCTTGATGCAGAAAATTTGGAGCGTCAATGGACCAATCAGGATCAATGTCCGACCCAATCAGCGTGCAGGCTAGTTGGAAAAGTTGGAGCGATTTGGAACAGAAGATCGGGTCTTCAGAGGGAAAGAGCACACTAACAAGTAGAAACAGGCTCTAACGCCAGATCTTCATATCTTAGCAAGCTGATGCAGAAAATCAAAATAACCCTGCGATTTCTTTTTTAATACAGTCACCAAAACTGACTAAAACAAATCATTAACAGAAAAAGATGCTAAACTACAGCCGCGATAGTAATGATTTTATGAATTTCTTTGCCAAATAAAATCAGAGCAGATTAGAGAAAATATTGCATCTACACAGCTAAACCTCTAACCTCTATATCCGATGGTATCCCGTTACCACATGCAGCCACTAGTACAACTTGAATCATTTACTGCTATTACAATGGATGAACTCACAAAATAATAAATTCATCAAAATCATCATCCTGTATATTAGATCCCGTCCCCACAAAATTACTAAAGAAGTTTTTCCTGCAGTGCTCCGGAACCAGTGCTTTCGGAACCTAATCTCGACCAGGGAGACCTAACTCTACTGTGTTGTAAGGGTGAGTGGTTAGTCACTGAGCTAACTCCCCACCGCTTAGCCCAATAGCAGAAGATCAAAAGAGCCAGGAGACTTGAGTCATCAAAAAATAAGTAATCTTTACTAGAACAACAAAAGGTACAAAATACAAATAAACTAAGAGAGCCAAGCTTCCATAAAACAGTGAAAACAAAACAGACACGAGGTCCAAAAACTATATAACAAGAGATACACTTAACTTGAAAAGATGCAGCAGAAAACCTCAGGTAGACTGGCTCAAGGCTGAACACAATGGCAGGGAACAAACAGACTTATAAAGGAACAAACACAGGTGTGGGTAATCAGAGTGAAGAGCAGGATAATGAACATAATAGGGGTAATGGCGCCCCCTTCTGGAGTGGAGAGACTAGAGTTCATGATGTAAGCGCCATCCACAGTTCTGGAAGAAGCATGACATAGAGGGCTTAAGGAGAGTGACCCCTACTGGCCGGGATGAAAATAGCACTCTGGAGACAAGACCATTACACATGCATTCACCTAATTACAGATCCTAATTCTCTAAGGCCGCAATAGTTAACTCAACCGGAACCAGGCATACATAAATATTACATATTGCATAAACTATCATTTGCATACATTACATATGAACGGCCGCTACGCTAATGTTAGTCTGTTTTGTCCCCTACTCTCTTTCTCCTCCTCTCTCCTTTTCTCTCTTTCTATCCCCCTCTACCTTTTCCGAGGGATCCCGAGGAATGAGTTCCAGCTGGCACAACACTGCTCATAACAGTCCTGCCCCACCTGATGCCCACCCTGGTGATGCTAAATGGATGACTGCCCAAGACGACCACCTTATTTATAATTCATTTTTATTAATTCTCTTAAATAAGTAAATGTCTGTGTCTTGTAACTGCATAGTGAGTTATAGATGCGATCAATGGCAATTTGTGTCCTTTATTACGGATTGCATATGCTACGGATTGCATCTATATTATTTCTATCTTATTTCTATGAGAAAGAGGAATGTACATACATGATGGAGGACACCCCGGCGGACGGTTGTTGGGAGTGTTGGCCTTCCGTATTGCATCATCTTGCTCCCATTTAATGGATTCTGGCAGAATGGGTTTGTGGGAGAAGAAGGTGCATGGATGGAGTACTGGTGGTGTCCCCTGCTGCTGCAATAAAACCGTGTTGAAAGCCGCCATTGGCCAAAGGAGTCCCAGGACAGAGATCTAGGCTTCCCCTTCAAGAGAGGTTTGTCAGAGGCGCTGACGATGGAATTATAGTTATGGATGAATCTTACGTTAGAAGTTAGCAAACCAAGGAAACACATAACTCTTTGATATTCCCGGGCACTGGCCAGTTCCATACTGCCGTTACCTTTCCCTCGTTCATTGAGATGCCTTTGGAGGAGATGTTGTAACCGAGGAACTGAGTGCATGCTTGGTTGAACAGGCACTTCTTGGCTTTCAGAAAGTGCTGGTGTTCCCACCAGGACCTCCATAACGTGATGATGGTGATCCTGGGGATTCCGAGAGATGAATATGTCATCAATGTATACCAAGATGGTTTTATGAGGAATTTACGGAGTATGTTGTGCATGAAATCCTGGAACACAGAAGGGGCGTTGGCCAGCCTATAAAGGTCAAAGATCAACCTTACGGGGGGGCTAAGGTCAACCCCCAGGGATCAACTCCCAGGGGTCAAAGGTCAACTCCCAAGGGACCCATCAATAATTTTTGACACATGGTACCACGTAATTACTGCTGTGTGTTGAGTTACTTTGAGGGGACAACACATTTACACTGTTAAACAAGCGGTACACTCACTACTTTACATTGTAGCAAAGTGTCATTTCTTCAGTGTTGTCACATGAAAAGATGGGGTGTACTCACAAGTTCAAGTTTATTTGGAAAAGCTAGGTTAATAACTAATATCTGATGAATGTATATATATATATATATATATATATGTATATATATATATATATATATATATATGTATGTATATATATATATATGTGTATATGTATATGTATATATATATATATATATGTATATGTATATATATATGTATATATGTATATGTATATATATATGTATATATGTATATGTATATATATATATATATGTATATATATATATGATATATATATATGTATGTATATATGTATAATAATATATATATATATATATATATATATATATATATATATATGTATATATGTATATATATATATATATATGTATATATATATGTATATATATATATATATATATATATATATATATATATATGTATATATATATATATATATATATATGTATATATATATATATGTATATGTATATATATATATATATATATATATATATATATATATATATATATATATATATATATATATATATATATATGTATATATATGTATATATATATGTATATATATATGTATATATATATATGTATATATGTAATATATGTATATATATATATGTATATATATATGTATATATGTATATGTATATGTATATATATGTATATGTATGTATGTATATATGTATGTATGTATATAGTGTTATAAACTGTTGGACTATGTGTATGCTATGTTAAAGAGATAGGTCTTTAATCGAGATTTAAACAGTGAGATACTGTATGTATGTAATGCAGTGTGTCTCATCTGTTGCTACTTACCTCAGAGGCGTTGGCCGTCCTGTGGGTCAACTGCACTGTTAGATTCTAAAAAGCTCAGAAGTTGGTCAGATGTTATGTTTGTACAGGATCCCATACCATATCATTGCAGAGTTCCAAATCATTGCTACTCCTGAACTCCACAGAATATGCAAAAAAGTTCAAGGAATATGTGGATGCAAACCCAGAAGTCATGAATCAAAATCACTGAAATGAAACATGACTATGAACTCTTGCCAATTAGGTACAAGTTTAGAAAGGACGACAAATTTGCCAAGTAGTAGTTCAAAATTAGCACTTCTACAGTGTTTAAGGGTGCTTTCACACCTACCTGTATTTCGTTTGAGTCTTCCAAATGCTCTGGGAGTAGTTCAGCATGTATATGTGAACAAATCAAGTGATCTTAGACCCCCCTAAAAGGACCCAAAAGCAAACCTCCGGAGGTGGCTTAATACGGTTTGATTGTGAATCCGTTTTATTTTGCGTTTCCCGAATGCTTGCCATAGCAGCAGCGTTCACACACTGCGTGTGAAATTCTTGGAGATAACATTTTCTCTCATGACGGCTGCACCTGTCAGGAGTTCTACAGTGCACGTCATAAATGAGACGAAGCTGCCATATCAGACAAAAATATAAATTCAAGATGCAGTGAATAAAACACATTAAATCTTAATGTCTTCCTAATAGAATTTATGTGGTTATTATTGAAAAATTGTGCTTTTTAATGATTAAATTATTTTAACGACATTACATTCAGATGTAGCGATTCTGTGGGGATGGTGTTATTTAAAACACTCTCCAGCATCTCTACTAGTTATTGTGAAACTAAAGAGCGCGGTTGTTATTTAAAGCACGGTTCAGTTTCAGGAATTATAATTACTTGTTGACTCAAATGGAAATACTTACACAGATAAAGACTATTAACTATATGTATTTTGTAGCATTACCTGGTACAATAAATACGTTATTCTTCTGGCCTTGATTAACAGCGGTCCATGCCCAATACAGTAATACATACAGAGCCGGTAACAGTATCCATTGGTTTAAAGGGATGTGTTATGAGCATTAAAAGCAGAGACAATCATGAGTGAATACAAATGAATATTTATTAACTAAGCTACTGAGATATGATATGGATTGACTACTTACAAACACAAGCACATACACATTCACACAAGATAAAGCATAGAAAAATTAGAGTAAAGAGTAAAAGAGTGGCATATTAAATCAGCAGGACACAACCACGGGTTTTTCTCTACAAAAGTTCACCTTGGTAGCCAAGGGGCAGTTGCCTAAAAAGCTGTTGAATCCTGAGTGCTGTGAGGAGAGAAAAGTGTCCCGGTGGATTCATGAAGAATCCGTTCGAGGAAGCCGAGAAGTTTAGCCCGAAGTGTCGAGAAGTCTGCGAGAAGTAAGATTGCGGAAGGAAACTGTCCTGAAAGAGGGCAGGTCCCATGTGAGATTTTGGAGAGATTCCAAGTTTCTGGCGATGAGTTGTTGATGCATTGTGGTCTTAAAGGCACAACGGTCCACGCCAGTCAGGTCTTTTGACCAATGGCGAAAGGAACGTGAGTTGCTTGTAGGAGGAGAAATCTCTTTGTCCTTCTCTGTGACAAATGATTTTACACAGATGCAGTTTATGTCCTGTTTGCACCGAACACATAAACTTATTGCAAATTGAGTATGATGCACGCCATGACTATGTACTGTGCATCATTATTTAGAAATAATTTGTGGATCATTTTGATACCACACACGAGAGAGAAGTGAAGTAAGAACAATAGTTATTCATTCATCTGTCATGACATAAAGTTAAACTTCAATGACACTGAAATGCATGCAATATATGGCAGGTATCATGTGATTATGGAGGAATACACACATAGATATATATATATATATATATATAGATACAAATTAGGCAGTTTTGTCCAGCTCATCCTAAAGAGTCTCTTTGAGGTGTTTGGAATGTACTTCTCCCTAGTCCTCTCTGCAAATCTCAGGGGACCTGGAGAATCTCAGGGAAGTTGAGCTGGGGGTTACCCTCTCTGGGAAAGGCCAGAGGGGTACCATAACTGTCCTCCTGAGTTAAAAGTAACAACCCGGCAGGTCATCCCTTAGCAGACTTTCTGGAACCAAAAGGGGTTCTGGTGTTGACTCCCCTAGGAATTTGTTGTTTGTTGCTAACTTTATGATCCCTTAAAGAAATCCAACATTTGGCCCGACCAAGTCTCTACACACAGAGTAAATAGGTCTGTGCCCCAAAAATAGTAGATCATAGAAAATGCACCAAATTGAGTGACATACTCAATTGAGGATCATCTGAACTGTTCAAAAGCACCAGTAATAAGCCAAGCAGTTATTAAAGTCTATCAACAATTTATAGCATGTTAACATAATGTTCTGTGAACAGAAAGGGACAGGAGTCAGCTGACTGCAGGTATGGTAATTTATTAACAGAATCTCAAAACAAAGGTAAAGGCATTAAATGTAACTAAGATAAACAATACTGTCCTTGTAACACCACAGGAGAACACAGGAACACAGGAGGCGAGGAAACACTGGAGGGATGATCACAGGGGAGACAATGGAGGATGATGTCAGCGGGGAAGGCGGCTGGAGAGAAAGGCAGCTGGAGATCACAGGTAGCTGTAGCGGGTAAGTGAGTCCTTGTAACATTACTGAGACTGGACAATGACTGGTGGAAGATGAGAGTGTCTTTTATGGCGATGTGGTGATAGGGATCAGGTGGCGTGGTGATTGGAAGCCGGGAGAGGGTGAGCACTGTGATTGGGTGTGTTGTGAGCCCTGGTGTGTCCGTGACAGTACCCCCCTCCCACGGCCCACGCTCAGAGGGCGAGGAGACCCAGCGCCCGTGGTGGTCTTCCTCTACCACGAGGGCTGGCTGGTCTGTCGGGGATGCATAGAGTGGAAAGGTTTGCAGTGGGCCGGGCCAAGTATGTCATCACGTGGTACCCATGAGCCGTTCCTCAGGGCCGTAGCCTTCCCAGTCGACCAGGTACTCTAACTTTATCCACCACGGCACCGGGAGTCCAGGATGTCCTTGACCCATTATACCGTTCCTTCCTCCAGTACCAAAGGGAGAGGGAGTTCCCGCCAGCAGCTCTGTGGAGAGGGAAGAACAGAGGGATGGTGAGGTTTCAGCAGGGATTAAGTGAAAAGTGGGGTGTATCACGATACTCAGCCCGGTAACTGGAGTCTATAGGTGACAGGATTGATCTGCTCTATGATGGTGAAAGGGACCAATGAAGCGGGGACTCAGCTTGCGGCAGAGACGAGCCTTGAGCGAATATCTCTGGTTGACAGCCATACCTTCTATCGGTTGGTAGGTTGGAGCATCCGGCGGCCGAGTGAAGCTGTCAGTCTCGAATCCGATTTACTGCGCTGGAAGGTGGTGGTGGGCTGAGTCCCAGACTCTGGCGCTCTGCGGAACCAGTAATCTCGGCTGGGGCGTCTGAGGGTTACGCCAGACCAAGGGAACATGGGGGTTGGTACCCAGGGACACACTGGAAGGGAGTAAGATTAGTAGAGGGCTGGTATTAGAGAGTTCTGGGCATATTCCGCCCAGCCGAGATACTGGCTCAGGACTCTTGATGATTCGGCAGCAGAAGGTTCGTAGGTACCTGCTGATCTCCTGGACCTTCCTCTCCATCTGCCCGTTAGATTGCGGATGGTATCCCGATGACAGACTGATGGTCACACCTAGGAGAGAAGAAGAATGCTTTCCACACACGTATAGAAGAATAAATTGAGGACCTCTGTCTGGAAACAACATCTTCAGGAGTGCCAAAGTACCTGAATACATGGTTGAAGAGTATTTCGCTGTCTCCATTGCTGTTGGTAAACCTTTCAGAGGAATTAAGCGACAAGATTTGGAGAATCTGTCTACTCGATGAAGATGCATGTACAGCCACTGGAGGGAGGCCAGAGTCAGTGAAGTCCACCCCTAGGGTGTGACCAGGCCGGTTAGGAAGTTTACCAGCAGGTAGGTGGCGAGGGCTTTGGCCACACTGACACCTCCTGGCAACCCGCTGCATTAATCTTCTTACGTCTGCTGCCATGTTGGGCCCACCAGAAGCGTGCCTTCCCAGGGAACAAGAGAGTCTCATTGGCCCCTAGAACGCCAGTGCGGAGTGATGTGTGAGTCATATGGATCATGGATGTGCGTTGGCAATGCCAAGGTGAGTATTGCAATCCAGCCCGGCAGAGCTTGAGGTGGAGCATGCGGCGGCGAGGGGCGTTTCTTCCTGACTTCATGTGATGGGACACCCCTGAGTAGTGGTTGAGGAGAATGGGTTCTAAAGTTCTTGATTGCTCTCTGGGGAGTGAAAAGTGGATATGCTTGACAGGGCATCGGCTTTGGAGTTTTGGAACCAGAGGTAAGAGATGGTGAAATCGAATGCGAGGTGAAGAACAGAGCCAATCTTACTTGTCTGAGGTTAAGGCGTTTGGCAGCACGAATATATTGAGGTTTATACCATGTGGTGACTTACTTGGGAAGGGGTGATGAGCTCCCTCACAACCAATGTCTCCATTCCTCAGGGCCTAACTTGATGGCAGGAGTTCCCTGTTCCCGATGTCATAGTTGGCTTCCGCCGGAACTGGAGTTCTTGAGAGAAGAAGGCACATGGGTGCTGGAGGCGACTAGGTTTCCCCTGCTGCTGAGATAAAG
Source organism: Beaufortia kweichowensis (assembly GCA_019155185.1). Classification (NCBI taxonomy): domain Eukaryota; kingdom Metazoa; phylum Chordata; class Actinopteri; order Cypriniformes; family Gastromyzontidae; genus Beaufortia; species Beaufortia kweichowensis. The sequence goes on along the minus strand of CM032802.1, from coordinate 16,081,201 downwards.
ACCCGGCTCCTACTCCTGTCGATGAAGTATTAGAGCTTCCCTAGCAGAAAGAGGGTTTGTTGGGATCAGGGATGTACCAGGAGAGGAGCAGTCACAAAGCGTCTTTCAACCATTGGAAGGCTTCTGCAGCTGCTGGTGTCAGGGGGAGATGTTTAGGTGCTCCCTTCAGCAAACTTCAATTGAGAGGGTGGACAATGGAGCTAGAAGTTCTTGATGAACCAGGCCGGTAAAGTTAGCCCGAATCGAGAGCGTTGGAGTTCTTTAATGGAAGTTGGAGTAGGCCAAGAGGTGATGGCGGTGACCTTCCCTGCATCCATTTTGGATGATGCCCACTACTGTCGATATTTGTAGCCAAGGAACTGCACTGAGGGAGATGGAAGGAGCATTTCTCAGCTTTGAGGAAGAGCTAGCAGGTATTCCCTCAGGCGTTCTAGGACCTCCAGCTTGACGTGTATTGGCGATGTCCGGCCAGGCCCAGGAGTAGATCAGGATGTTTGTCGATTATACACCAGTACAAACTTGTGAAGGAACTCCCGGAGCACCTCATGGATGAGAAATCTTGGAAAGCGGAGAGAGACGTTATTGTGTAATTACACTCACAGCATCACCAAGTATTAGTAATGTCCAGTGGGAGTAGTGAAAGCGGTTTTTCCCGCACACGTCCCCCTCACGCAATTCGAATGAGGTTGTAGAGCACTCTAGGAGGTCCAACTTGGTGAAGAATAGTGGCACCTCAGAGAGCTGTTCCTAATGCAGCGGAGACGAGAGGAAAGGGGATACGGAACTTAACAGTGATTTTATTGAGGGCTCTGTAATCAATGCAAGGGTCTTAGACACGCCCGTCCTTCTTGGCCACAAAGAAGAAACTTCGAAGCAGCAGGGGAGGTAGATGGGCCGGAGAAATGTAACCTTGTTCTAGTGCCTCCCTTTATGTAATCCTCCATAGCCTTCTCCTCCCGGGATGGAAAGGGGATAGATTACGTCCCTTGGCACTATGGCTCACCCGGAAGCAGATTGATGAAAACGTTGTGGCTTGATGTGGTGGTAATTTGTCGAGGGCTCTCCTGGGGCAGAATGCGTCACTGAAGTGGAAGTGAGTCTTCAAAGGGATATCCGCTGACCTCTTCTCCATGGGGCTTTCAATGGATGTGGAACA
>CM032802.1:16005580-16079945 GCA_019155185.1 Beaufortia kweichowensis | reverse complement strand
GTGGACATAGAAGAATCCATGCTGACATATATGTAATAACGACACAGCTTTCTATCAATGCACTGTGTTACCGCTCTCTTCAGTGTTAACCTTTTGTTCTGGAATGGTGTGTTCATTCCTAGTACTTAGGTTCCCTTAAAAATTTAAAATCAGTCAATAAAAGTCAATCATTCTTCTTTGTAGGGTGTCATATGACACATGAGGCAAAGTTTTGATGCAAGGCCACTTGGCCCTTGGCCTGATGGCCAATGCACAACGTTGTGGTAATAGAAGAATTCATGCTGAAATATATGTAATAACGACACAGCTTTCTATCAATGCACTGTGTTAGAGCTCTATCTTGATTCAGTCTAAACCCTTTGCTCTGGAATGGTGTGTTCATTCATTGTACTTAGGTTCCCTTAATAAAGTTAAAATCAGTCAATAAAAGTGTGCTGCTTTTGAAAAATGTGACTACCTTGGGTTTGAAGGTCACTCTTCTTTGTAGGGTGTCATATGTTTCAGAGCCAAAGTTTTGATTCAAGGTTTCATTGCAGAGGATGGTTTCAATCCATCAACCTCCGGGTTATGGGCCCAGCAAGCTTCCGCTGCGCCACTCCGCTGACACCCCAGATGGGACTCGTACCCACAATCCCTGGCTTAGGAGGCCAGTGCCTTATCCATTAGGCACTGGGGCTCTTGGCTTTTTGGCAAACACACAACGTTGTGGACATAGAAGAATTCATGCTGACATATATGTAATAACGACACAGCTTTCTATCAATGCACTGTGTTACCGCTCTCTTCAGTGTTAACCTTTTGATCTGGAATGGTGTGTTCATTCCTAGTACTTAGGTTCCCTTAAAAAATTTAAAATCAGTCAATAAAAGTCAATCATTCTTCTTTGTAGGGTGTCATATGACACATGAGGCAAAGTTTTGATGCAAGGCCACTTGGCCCTTGGCCTGATGAGCGCACAACGTTGTGGTCATAGAAGAATTCATGCTGAAATATATGTAATAACGACACAGCTTTCTATCAATGCACTGTGCTAGTGCTCCATCTTGATTCAGTCTAAACCCTTTGCTCTGGAATGGTGTGTGCATTCCTTGGACTTAGGTTCCCTTAATAAAGTTAAAATCAGTCAATAAAAGTGTGCTGCTTTTGAAAAACGTGACTACCTTGGGTTTGAAGGTATTCTTGGTAGGGTGACACAAAGCCAAAGTTTTGATGAAAGGATACCTAGCAGAGGATGGTTTCGATCCATCGACCTCTGGGTTATGGGCCCAGCGCTTCGCTGCACCACTCTGCTGACAACCCAGATGGGACTCAAACCCACAATCCCTGGCTTAGGAGGCCAGTGCCTCATCTTTTAGGAAACTAGGACTCTTGGTCAGCTGGTCCAAGCACAAAGGTGTGGACACAGAGCAACGTATTTTGAAATGCATGTAATAGCCTCGCTACTTTCTTTTAATGCACTGGATGAGAGCTCCATTATTTATAGCCAAGTATTGTTAAAAAGATAAGTGAACTCACATTGTATTGTTTCAAACCATCCAACCCTGGGTTATGGACCATGCAAGCTTCAGCCAAAGCCTTTTGCTGTGTTCATTCTTAGGAATCAGGTGCCCTTAATAAAGTTACAATTAGTCAATCAAACAGAGCTGCTCTTCCGAGCGTGAAGAACTTGGTGAAAGCGTGTGTAACTTGAGTTTTAAGGTCTGTCTTCTTGGCAGGGTGTCGTATGACAAAAGCCAAAATTTAAATGAAATGTTTCTTACAGAGGATGGTTTCAACCCATCAACCTCTGGGTTATGGGCCCAGCCTTCCGCTATGCCAATCTGCCGACACCCAGATGGGACTCGAACCCACAATCCCTGGCTTAGGAGGTCAGTGCCTTAAACATTAGGCCACTGGGGCTCTTGGCCTGTTGGCAAATGCACAACTTTGTGGACATAGAACAAATCATTCTGACATATATGTAATAACGACACAGCATTCTATCAATGCATTGTGTGAGCGCTCTATCGCGCTTCAGTCTAAACCCTTTGCTCTGGAATGGTGTGTTCATTCATAGTACTTAGGTTCCCTTAACAAAGTTGAAATCAGTCAATAAAAGTGTGCTGCTTTTGCAAACGTGACTACCTTGGGGTTGAAGGTCTTTATTCTTGGTAAGGTGACACAAAGCCAAAATTTTGATGAAAGGTTTAGTAGCAGAGGATGGTTTCAATCTATCGACCTCAGGGTTATGAGACCAGCAAGCTTCCACTGTGCAACACTGCAGACACCCAAGACAGGACTCAAACCCACAATCCCTGGCATAGGAGGCCAGCGCCTTAACCATTAGGCCAGTGGGGCTCTTGGTCTGTCGGCAAACGCACAACGTTGTGGACATAGGACAAATCATTCTGAAATATATGTAATAACGACACAGCTTTCTATCAATGCATTGTGTGAGCGCTCTATCGCGCTTCAGTCTTAACCCTGTGCTTTGGGATGGTGTGTTCATTCCTAGTACTTAGGTTCTCTTAACAAAGTTAAAATCAGTCAATAAAAGTGTGCTGCTTTTCCAAACGTTACTACCTTGGGTTTGAAGGTCATTCTTCTTTGTAGGGTGTCATATGACACATGAGTCAAAGTTTTGATACAAGGTTTCATAGCAGAGGATGGTTTCAATCCATCAACCTCTGGGTTATGGGCCAAGCAAGATTCCACTGCGCCACTCTGCTGACACCACAGATGGGAATCAAACCCACAATCCCTGGCTCAGGAGGCCAGTGCTTTATCCATTAGGTCATTCTTCTTTGTAGGGTGTCATATGACACATGAGCCAAAGTTTTGATGAAAGGTTTTCTAGCGGAGGATGGTTCCGATCCATCGACTTCTGGGTTATGGGTCCAGCACGCTCCCGCTGCGCCACTCTGCTGACACCCCAGATGGGACTCGAACCCACAATCCCTGGCTTAGTGCCTTATCCGTTAGGCCACTGGGGCTCTTGGCTTTTCTGGCAAACGCACAACGTTGTGGACATAGAAGAGTTTATGCTGAAATATATGTAATAACGACACAGCTTTCTATCAATGCACTATGTGAGCGCTCTCTTCAGTGTTAACCTTTTGATCTGGAATGGTGTGTTCATTCCTAGTACTTAGGTTCCCTTAAAAAATTTAAAATCAGTCAATAAAAGTCAATCATTCTTCTTTGTAGGATGTCATATGACACATGAGGCAAAGTTTTGATGCAAGGCCACTTGGCTCTTGGCCTGATGGCAAACGCACAACGTTGTGGTAATAGAAGAATTCATGCTGAAATATATGTAATAACGACACAGCTTTCTATCAATGCACTGTGATAGCTCTATCTTGATTCAGTCTTAACCCTTTGCTCTGGAATGGTGTGTTCATTCCTTGTACTTAGGTTCCCTTAATAAAGTTAAAATCAGTCAATAAAAGTGTGCTGCTTTTGAAAAACGTGACTACCTTGGGTTTGAAGGTCACTCTTCTTTGTAGGGTGTCTTATGATACAGAGCCAAAGTTTTGATTCAAGGTTTCATTGCAGAGGATGATTTCAATCCATCAACCTCCCGGTTATGGGCCCAGAAAGCTTCGCTCGCCACTCTGCTGACACCCCAGATGGGAATCAAACCCACAATCCCTGGCTCAGGAGGCCAGTGCTTTATCCATTAGGTCATTCTTCTTCGTAGGGTGTCATATGACACATGAGCAAAAGTTTTGATGCAAGGTTTCATAGCAGAGGATGGTTTCATCCATCGACCTCTGGGTTATGGGCCCAGCACGCTTCGCTCGCCACTCTGCTGACACCCCAGATGGGACTCGAACCCACAATCCCTGGCTTAGGAGGCCAGTGCCTTATCCATTAGGCCACTGGGGCTCTTGGCTTTGGCAAACACACAACGTTGTGGACATAGAAGAATTCATGCTGACATATATGTAATAACGACACAGCTTTCTATTCAATGCATTGTGTGAGCGCCTCTTCAGTGTTAACCTTTTGATCTAGAATGGTGTGTTCATTCCTAGTACTTAGGTTCCCTTAACAAATTTAAAATCAGTCAATAAAAGTCAATCATTCTTCTTTGTAGGGTGTCATATGACACATGAGCCAAAGTTTTGATGCAAGGCTACTTGGCTCTTGGCCTGATGGCAAACGCACAACGTTGTGGTCATAGAAGAATTCATGCTGAAATATATGTAATAACGACACAGCTTTCTATCAATGCACTGTGCTAGTGCTCCATCTTGATTCAGTCTAAACCCTTTGCTCTGGAATGGTGTGTGCATTCCTTGTACTTAGGTTCCCTTAATAAAGTTAAAATCAGTCAATAGAAGTGTGCTGCTTTTGAAAAACGTGACTACCTTGGGTTTGAAGGTCACTTTTCTTTGTAGGGTGTCTTATGATACAGAGCCAAAGTTTTGATTCAAGGTTTCATTGCAGAGGATGATTTCAATCCATCAACCTCCGGGTTATGGGCCCAGCACGCTCGCCAGCCACTCTGCTGACACCCCAGATGGGACCCGAACCCACAATCCCTGGCTTAGGAGGCCAGTGCCTTATCCATTACGCCACTGGGGCTTTTGGCTTTTTGGCAAACGCACAATGTTGTGGACATAGAAGAATTCATGCTGAAATATATGTAATAACGACACAGCTTTCTATCAATGCACTGTGTGAGCGCTCTCTTCAGTGTTAACCTTTTGATCTGGAATGGTGTGTTCATTCCTTGTACTTAGGTTCCCTTAATAAAGTTAAAATCAGTCAATAAAAGTGTGCTGCTTTTGAAAAATGTGACTACCTTGGGTTTGAAGGTCACTCTTCTTTGTAGGGTGTCATATGACACATGAGCCAAAGTTTTGATTCAAGGTTTCATTGCAGAGGATGATTTCAATCCATCAACCTCCGGGTTATGGGCCCAGCAAGCTTCCGCTGCGCCACTCCGCTGACACCCCAGATGGGACTCGTACCCACAATCCCTGGCTTACGAGGCCAGTGCCTTATCCATTAGGCCACTGGGGCTCTTGGCTTTTTGGCAAACACACAACGTTGTGGACATAGAAGAATTCATGCTGACATATATGTAATAACGACACAGCTTTCTATCAATGCACTGTGTTACCGCTCTCTTCAGTGTTAACCTTTTGATCTGGAATGGTGTGTTCATTCCTAGTACTTAGGTTCCCTTAAAAAATTTAAAATCAGTCAATAAAAGTCAATCATTCTTCTTTGTAGGTGTCATATGACACATGAGGCAAAGTTTTGATGCAAGGCCACTTGGCCCTTGGCCTGATGGCCAACGCACAACGTTGTGGTCATAGAAGAATTCATGCTGAAATATATGTAATAACGACACAGCTTTCTATCAATGCACTGTGCTAGTGCTCCATCTTGATTCAGTCTAAACCCTTTGCTCTGGAATGGTGTGTGCATTCCTTGGACTTAGGTTCCCTTAATAAAGTTAAAATCAGTCAATAAAAGTGTGCTGCTTTTGAAAAACGTCACTACCTTGGGTTTGAAGGTATTCTTGGTAGGGTGACACAAAGCCAAAGTTTTGATGAAAGGATACCTAGCAGAGGATGGTTTCGATCCATCGACCTCTGGGTTATGGGCCCAGCACGCTTCCGCTGCACCACTCTGCTGACAACCCAGATGGGACTCAAACCCACAATCCCTGGCTTAGGAGGCCAGTGCCTCATCTTTTAGGAAACTAGGACTCTTGGTCAGCTGGTCCAAGCACAAAGGTGTGGACACAGAGCAACGTATTTTGAAATGCATGTAATAGCCTCGCTTTCTTTTAATGCACTGGATGAGAGCTCCATTATTTATAGCCAAGTATTGTTAAAAGATAAGTGAACTCACATTGTATTGTTTCAAACCATCCAACCCTGGGTTATGGACCATGCAAGCTTCAGCCAAAGCCTTTTGCTGTGTTCATTCTTAGGAATCAGGTGCCCTTAATAAAGTTACAATTAGTCAATCAAACAGAGCTGCTCTTCCGAGCGTGAAGAACTTGGTGTGAAACGTGTGTAACTTGAGTTTTAAGGTCTGTCTTCTTGGCAGGGTGTCGTATGACACAAAGCCAAAATTTAAATGAAATGTTTCTTACAGAGGATGGTTTCAACCCATCAACCTCTGGGTTATGGGCCCAGCACGCTCCATGCCAATCTGCCGACACCCCAGATGGGACTCGAACCCACAATCCCTGGCTTAGGAGGTCAGTGCCTTAAACATTAGGCCACTGGGGCTCTTGGCCTGTTGGCAAATGCACAACTTTGTGGACATAGAACAAATCATTCTGACATATATGTAATAACGACACAGCATTCTATCAATACATTGTGTGAGCGCTCTATCGCGCTTCAGTCTAAACCCTTTGCTCTGGAATGGTGTGTTCATTCATAGTACTTAGGTTCCCTTAACAAAGTTGAAATCAGTCAATAAAAGTGTGTTGCTTTTGCAAACGTGACTACCTTGGGGTTGAAGGTCTTTATTCTTGGTAAGGTGACACAAAGCCAAAATTTTGATGAAAGGTTTAGTAGCAGAGGATGGTTTCAATCTATCGACCTCAGGGTTATGAGACCAGCAAGCTTCCACTGCTAACACTGCAGACACCAAGACAGGACTCAAACCCACAATCCCTGGCATAGGAGGCCAGCCTTAACCATTAGGCCAGTGGGGCTCTTGGTCTGTCGGCAAACGACAACGTTGTGGACATAGGACAAATCATTCTGAAATATATGTAATAACGACACAGCTTTCTATCAATGCATTGTGTGAGCCTCTATCGCTTCAGTCTTAACCCTGTGCTTTGGGATGGTGTGTTCATTCCTAGTACTTAGGTTCTCTTAACAAAGTTAAAATCAGTCAATAAAAGTGTGCTGCTTTTCCAAACGTTACTACCTTGGGTTTGAAGGTCATTCTTCTTTGTAGGGTGTCATATGACACATGAGTCAAAGTTTTGATACAAGGTTTCATAGCAGAGGATGGTTTCAATCCATCAACCTCTGGGTTATGGGCCAAGCAAGATTCCACTGCGCCACTCTGCTGACACCACAGATGGGAATCAAACCCACAATCCCTGGCTCAGGAGGCCAGTGCTTTATCCATTAGGTCATTCTTTGTAGGGTGTCATATGACACATGAGCCAAAGTTTTGATGAAAGGTTTTCTAGCGGAGGATGGTTCCGATCCATCGACCTCTGGTTATGGGTCCAGCACGCTCCAAGCCACTCTGCTGACACCCCAGATGGGACTCGAACCCACAATCCCTGGCTTAGTGCCTTATCCGTTAGGCCACTGGGGCTCTTGGCTTTTCTGGCAAACGACAACGTTGTGGACATAGAAGAGTTTATGCTGAAATATATGTAATAACGACACAGCTTTCTATCAATGCACTATGTGAGCTCTTCAATGTTAACCTTTGATCTGGAATGGTGTGTTCATTCCTAGTACTTAGGTTCCCTTAAAAATTTAAAATCAGTCAATAAAAGTCAATCATTCTTCTTTGTAGGATGTCATATGACACATGAGGCAAAGTTTTGATGCAAGGCCACTTGGCTCTTGGCCTGATGGCAAACGCACAACGTTGTGGTAATAGAAGAATTCATGCTGAAATATATGTAATAACGACACAGCTTTCTATCAATGCACTGTGATAGCCTATCTTGATTCAGTCTTAACCCTTTGCTCTGGAATGGTGTGTTCATTCCTTGTACTTAGGTTCCCTTAATAAAGTTAAAATCAGTCAATAAAAGTGTGCTGCTTTTGAAAAACGTGACTACCTTGGGTTTGAAGGTCACTCTTCTTTGTAGGGTGTCTTATGATACAGAGCCAAAGTTTTGATTCAAGGTTTCATTGCAGAGGATGATTTCAATCCATCAACCTCCGGGTTATGGGCCCAGAAAGCTTCCGCTGCGCCACTCTGCTGACACCCCAGATGGGAATCAAACCCACAATCCCTGGCTCAGGAGGCCAGTGCTTTATCCATTAGGTCATTCTTCTTCGTAGGGTGTCATATGACACATGAGCAAAAGTTTTGATGCAAGGTTTCATAGCAGAGGATGGTTTCGATCCATCGACCTCTGGGTTATGGGCCCAGCACGCTTCCGCTGCGCCACTCTGCTGACACCCCAGATGGGACTCGAACCCACAATCCCTGGCTTAGGAGGCCAGTGCCTTATCCATTAGGCCACTGGGGCTCTTGGCTTTTGGCAAACACACAACGTTGTGGACATAGAAGAATTCATGCTGACATATATGTAATAACGACACAGCTTTCTATCAATGCACTGTGTGACCGCTCTCTTCAGTGTTAACCTTTGATCTGGAATGGTGTGTTCATTCCTAGTACTTAGGTTCCCTTAACAAAGTTAAAATCAGTCAATAAAAGTCAATCATTCTTCTTTGTAGGGTGTCATATGACACATGAGGCAAAGTTTTGATGCAAGGCCACTTGGCCCTTGGCCTGATGGCCAACGCACAACGTTGTGGTCATAGAAGAATTCATGCTGAAATATATGTAATAACGACACAGCTTTCTATCAATGCACTGTGCTAGTGCTCCATCTTGATTCAGTCTAAACCCTTTGCTCTGGAATGGTGTGTGCATTCCTTGGACTTAGGTTCCCTTAATAAAGTTAAAATCAGTCAATAAAAGTGTGCTGCTTTTGAAAAACGTGACTACCTTGGGTTTGAAGGTCACTCTTCTTTGTAGGGTGTCTTATGATACAGAGCCAAAGTTTTGATTCAAGGTTTCATTGCAGAGGATGATTTCAATCCATCAACCTCCGGGTTATGGGCCCAGAAAGCTTCGCGCCACTCGCTGACACCCCAGATGGGACTCGAACCCACAATCCCTGGCTTAGGAGGCCAGTGCCTTATCCATTAGGCCACTGGGCTCTTGGCTTTTGGCAAACACACAACGTTGTGGACATAGAAGAATTCATGCTGACATATATGTAATAACGACACAGCTTTCTATCAATGCACTGTGTTACCGCTCTTCAGTGAACCTTTGATCTGGAATGGTGTGTTCATTCCTAGTACTTAGGTCCCCTTAAAAAGTTAAAATCAGTCAATAAAAGTCAATCATCCGAGGGTGTCATGTGACACAAGCAAATTTTGATGCAAGGCCACTGGGCTCTTGGCCTGATGGCAAACGCACAACTTGTGGACATAGAAAATTCATTCTGAAATATATGTAATAACGACACAGCTTTCTATCAATGCACTGTGCTAGAGCTCTATCTTGATTCAGTCTAAACCCTTTGCTCTGGAATGGTGTGTTCATTCCTTGTACTTAGGTTCCTTAATAAAGTTAAAATCAGTCAATAAAAGTGTGCTGCTTTTGAAAACGTGACTACCTTGGGTTTGAAGGTATTCTTGGTAGGGTGACACAAAGCCAAAGTTTTGATGAAAGGTTTACTAGCAGAGGATGGTTTCGATCCATCGACCTCTGGGTTATGGGCCCAGCACGCCTCGCCTGCGCCACTCTGCTGACACCCCAGATAGGACTCCAACCCACAATCCCTGGCTTAGGAGGCCAGTGCCTTATCCATTAGGCCACTGGGGCTCTTGGTTTTTGGCAAACGCACAACGTTGTGGACATAGAAGAATTCATGAAATATATGTAATAACGACACAGCTTTCTATCAATGCACTGTGTACCGCCTTCAGTGTTAACCTTTGATCTGGAATGGTGTGTTCATTCCTAGTACTTAGGTTCCTTAAAAATTTAAAATCAGTCAATAAAAGTCAATCATTCTTCTTTGTAGGGTGTCATATGACACATGAGGCAAAGTTTTGATGCAAGGCCATTTGGCCCTTGGCCTGATGGCCAATGCACAACGTTGTGGTAATAGAAGAATTCATGCTGAAATATATGTAATAACGACACAGCTTTCTATCAATGCACTGTGTTAGAGCTCTATCTTGATTCAGTCTAAACCCTTTGCTCTGGAATGGTGTGTTCATTCATTGTACTTAGGTTCCCTTAATAAAGTTAAAATCAGTCAATAAAAGTGCTGCTTTTAAAACGTGACTACCTTGTTTGAAGGTCACCTTCTTGTAGGGTGTCATATGTTCAGAGCCAAAGTTTTGATGCAAGGTTTCATAGCAGAGGATGGTTCGATCCATCGACCTCTGGGTTATGGGCCCAGCAAGCTCCTGCCCACTCTGCTGACACCCCAGATGGGACTCGAACCCACAATCCCTGGCTTAGGAGGCCAGTGCCTTATCCATTAGGCCACTGGGGCTCTTGGCTTTATGGCAAACACACAACGTTGTGGACATAGAAGAATTCATGCTGAAATATATGTAATAACGACACAGCTTTCTATCAATGCACTGTGTTACCGCCTCTTCAGTGTTAACCTTTGATCTGGAATGGTGTGTTCATTCCTAGTACTTAGGTTCCCTTAAAACTTAAAATCAGTCAATAAAAGTCAATCATTCTTCTTTGTAGGGTGTCATATGACACATGAGGCAAAGTTTTGATGCAAGGCCACTTGGCTCTTGGCCTGATGGCTAACGACAACGTTGTGGTCATAGAAGAATTCATGCTGAAATATATGTAATAACGACACAGCTTTCTATCAATGCACTGTGCTAGTGCTCCATCTTGATTCAGTCTAAACCCTTTGCTCTGGAATGGTGTGCATTCCTGTACTTAGGTTCCCTTAATAAAGTTAAAATCAGTCAATAAAAGTGTGCTGCTTTTGAAAAACGTGACTACCTTGGGTTTGAAGGTCATTCTTGGTGTGACAAAGCCAAAGTTTTGATGCAAGGTTTCATAGCAGAGGATGGTTTCGATCCATCAACCTTCTATGGGCCCAGCACGCTCGCTGCGCCACTCTGCTGACACCCCAGATTGACTCCAACCCACAATCCCTGGCTTGAGGCCAGTGCCTTATCCATTAGGCCACTGGGGCTCTTGGCTTTCGGCAAACGCACAACGTTGTGGACATAGAAGAATTCATGCTGAATATATGTAATAACGACACAGCTTTCTATCAATGCACTGTGTGACGCTCTTCAGTGTTAACCTTTGATCTGGAATGGTGTGTTCATTCCTAGTACTTAGGTTCCCTTAACAAATTTAAAATCAATAATAAAAGTCAATCATTCTTCTTTGTAGGATGTCATATGACACATGAGGCAAAGTTTTGATGCAAGGCCACTTGGCTCTTGGCCTGATGGCAAACGCACAACGTTGTGGTCATAGAAGAATTCATGCTGAAATATATGTAATAACGACACAGCTTTCTATCAATGCACTGTGCTAGTGCTCCATCTTGATTCAGTCTAAACCCTTTGCTCTGGAATGGTGTGCATTCCTTGGACTTAGGTTCCCTTAATAAAGTTAAAATCAGTCAATAAAAGTGTGCTGCTTTTGAAAAACGTGACTACCTTGGGTTTGAAGGTCACTTTTCTTTGTAGGGTGTCTTATGATACAGAGCCAAAGTTTTGATTCAAGGTTTCATTGCAGAGGATGATTTCAATCCATCAACCTGCGGGTTATGGGCCCAGCACGCTTCACAACCACTCTGCTGACACCCCAGATGGGACCCCAACCCACAATCCCTGGCTTAGGAGGCCAGTGCCTTATCCATTACGCCACTGGGGCTTTTGGCTTTGGCAAACGCACAATGTTGTGGACATAGAAGAATTCATGCTGAAATATATGTAATAACGACACAGCTTTCTATCAATGCACTGTGTGAGCGCTCTCTTCAGTGTTAACCTTTTGATCTGGAATGGTGTGTTCATTCCTTGTACTTAGGTTCCCTTAATAAAGTTAAAATCAGTCAATAAAAGTGTGCTGCTTTGAAAAATGTGACTACCTTGGGTTTGAAGGTCACTCTTTGTAGGGTGTCATATGACACATGAGCCAAAGTTTTGATTCAAGGTTTCATTGCAGAGGATGATTTCAATCCATCAACCTCCGGTTATGGGCCCAGCAAGCCTCAGCCATCCACCTGACACCCCAGATGGGACTCGAACCCAATCCCAGGCTTAGGAGGCCAGTGCCTTATCCATTAGGCCACTGGGGCTCTTGGCTTTGGCAAACACACAACGTTGTGGACATAGAAGAATTCATGCTGACATATATGTAATAACGACACAGCTTTCTATCAATGCACTGTGTTACTCTTCAGTGTTAACCTTTTGATCTGGAATGGTGTGTTCATTCCTAGTACTTAGGTTCCCTTAAAAAATTTAAAATCAGTCAATAAAGTCAATCATTCTTCTGTAGGGTGTCATATGACACATGAGGCAAAGTTTTGATGCAAGGCCACTTGGCCCTTGGCCTGATGGCAAACGACAACGTTGTGGTCATAGAAGAATTCATGCTGAAATATATGTAATAACGACACAGCTTTCTATCAATGCACTGTGTTACCGCTCTTCAGTGTTAACCTTTGATCTGGAATGGTGTGTTCATTCCTAGTACTTAGGTTCCTTAAAAATTTAAAATCAGTCAATAAAAGTCAATCATTCTTCTTTGTAGGGTGTCATATGACACATGAGGCAAAGTTTTGATGCAAGGCCACTTGGCCCCTGATGGCCAACGACAACGTTGTGGTCATAGAAGAATTCATGCTGAAATATATGTAATAACGACACAGCTTTCTATCAATGCACTGTGCTAGTGCTCCATCTTGATTCAGTCTAAACCCTTTGCTCTGGAATGGTGTGTGCATTCCTTGGACTTAGGTTCCCTTAATAAAGTTAAAATCAGTCAATAAAAGTGTGCTGCTTTTGAAAACGTGACTACCTTGGTTTGAAGGTATTCTTGGTAGGGTGACACAAAGCCAAAGTTTTGATGAAAGGATACCTAGCAGAGGATGGTTTCGATCCATCGACCTCTGGGTTATGGGCCCAGCACACCTCGCTGCACCACTCTGCTGACAACCCAGATGGGACTCAAACCCACAATCCCTGGCTTAGGAGGCCAGTGCCTCATCTTAGGAAACTAGGACTTGGTCAGCTGGTCCAACACAAAGGTGTGGACACAGAGCAACGATTTTGAAATGCATGTAATAGCCTTTTTAATGCACTGGATGAGAGCTCCATTATTTATAGCCAAGTATTAAAAAGATAAGTGAACTCACATTGTATTGTTTCAAACCATCCAACCCTGGGTTATGGACCATGCAAGCTTCAGCCAAAGCCTTTGCTGTGTTCATTCTTAGGAATCAGGTGCCCATAATAAAGTTACAATTAGTCAATCAAACAGAGCTGCTCTTCCAGATGAAGAACTTGTGTGAAACGTGTAACTTGAGTTTTGTCTGTCTTCTTGGCAGGGTGTCGTATGACAAAACCAAAATTTAAAAAATGTTTCTTACAGAGGATGGTTTCAACCCATCAACCTCTGGGTTATGGGCCCAGCACGCCTGCCAATCTGCACACCCCAGATGGGACTCGAACCCACAATCCCAGGCTTAGGAGGTCAATGCCTTAAACATCAGGCCACTGGGCTCTTGGCCTGTTGGCAAATGCACAACTTTGTGGACATAGAACAAATCATTCTGACAATATGTAATAACGACACAGCATTCTATCAATGCATGTGTGAGCCTTCAGCTTCAGTCTAAAACCCTTGCTCTGGAATGGTGTGTTCATTCATAGTACTTAGGTTCCCTTAACAAAGTTGAAATCAGTCAATAAAAGTGTGCTGCTTTTGCAAACGTGACTACCTGGGGTTGAAGGTCTTATTCTTGGTAAGGTGACACAAAGCCAAAATTTTGATGAAAGGTTTAGTAGCAGAGGATGGTTTCAATCTATCGACCTCAGGTTTATGAGACCAGCAAGCTTCCACGCAACACTGCAGACACCCAAGACAGGACTCAAACCCACAATCCCTGGCATAGGAGGCCACCTAACCATTAGGCCAGTGGGGCTCTTGATCTCGACAAACGCACAACTTGTGGACATAGAACAAATCATTCTGAAATATATGTAATAACGACACAGCTTTCTATCAATGCATTGTTAGAGCTCTATCTTGCTTCAGTCTTAACCCTTTGCTTTGGGATGGTGTGTTCATTCCTTGTACTTAGGTTCTCTTAACAAAGTTAAAATCAGTCAATAAAAGTGTGCTGCTTTTCCAAACGTTACTACCTTGGGTTTGAAGGTCATTCTTCTTTGTAGGGTGTCATGCCCAGAGCAAAGCTTTGATACAGGTTCTGCAGAGGAGTTTCAATCCATCAACCTCTGGGTTATGGGCAAACAGATTCCTCGCCATGCTGATACAGATGGGAATAAACCCACAATCCATGGTCAAGGTCACTCTTCTTACAAACAACAAAACAAAAACAATCCATCAACCCGGTTATTACTGTCATATGACACATGAGCCAAAGTTTTGATGCAACGTTTCATAGCAGAGGATGGTTTCGATCCATCGACCTCTGGGTTATGGGCCCAGCAAGCCCGCTGCCACTGCACACCCATGGGACTCAACCCAATCCCTGGCTTAACCAGTGCCTTATCCATTAGGCCACTGGGGCTCTTGGCTTTTAAAACAACGTTGGGACATAGAAGAATTCATGCTGAAAATATGTAATAACGACACAGCTTTCTATCAATGCACTGTAGCTCTACCTTCAGTCTTAACCTTTTGATCTGGAATGGTGTGTTCATTCTGTACTAGGTTCCCTTAATAAATTAAAATCAGTCAATAAAACCAAAACACACCTGAATCACCTCTTTGTAGGTGTCAATGATACAGAGCCAAAGTTTGATTCAAGGTCTTGGCTCTTGGCCTGATGGCAAACGCACAGTTGTGGTAATAGAAGAATTCATGCTGAAATATATGTAATAACGACACAGCTTTCTATCAATGCACTGTGTTAGCCATCTTGATTCAGTCTAAACCCTTTGCTCTGGAATGGTGTGTTCATTCCTTGTACTTAGTTCCCTTAATAAAGTTAAAATCAGTCAATAAAGTGTGCTGCTTTTGAAAACGACTACCTTGTTTGAACACTCTTCGTAGGGTGTCTTATGATACAGAGCCAAAGTTTTGATTCAAGGTTTCATTGCAGAGGATGATTTCATCCATCAACCCCGGTTATGGGCCCAGCAAGCTTCACTCGCCACTCTGCTGACACCACAGATGGGAATCAAACCCACAATCCCTGGCTCAGGAGGCCAGTGCTTTATCCATTAGGTCATTCTTCTTCGTAGGGTGTCATATGACACATGAGCCAAAGTTTTGATGCAAGTTTCATAGCAGAGGATGGTTCGATCCATCGACCTCTGGGTTATGGGTCCAGCACGCTCCACTGCCACTCTGCTGACACCCCAGATGGGACTCGAACCCACAATCCCTGGCTTAGGCCACCATCCATTAGCCACTGGGGCTCTTGTCGACAACACACAACGTTGTATTGCACTGTGCTAGTGCTCCATCTTGATTCAGTCTAAACCCTTTGCTCTGGAATGGTGTGTGCATTCCTTGGACTTAGGTTCCCTTAATAAAGTTAAAATCAGTCAATAAAGTGCTGCTTTTGAAAAACGTGACACCTGGGTTTGAAGGTCTTCTTGTAGGGTACACAAAGCCAAAGTTTTGATCCAAAGTTTCACAGAGATGGTTTAATCCATCGACCTCTGGGTAGGCCCAGCACATCGCCACTCTGCTGACACCCAGATGGGTCTCGAACCCACAGTCCCTGGCTTAGGAGGCCAGTGCCTTATCCATTAGGCCACTGGGGCTCTTGGCTTGTCGACAAACGCACAACGTTGTGGACATAGAACAATTCATGATGTAATATATGTAATACGACACAGCTTTCTATCAATGCATTGTGTGAGCCTCTTCAGTGTTAACCTTTTGATCTAGAATGGTGTGTCCATTCCTAGTACTTAGGTTCCCTTAACAAATTTAAAATCAGTCAATAAAAGTCAATCATTCTTCTTTGTAGGTGTCATATGACACATGAGCCAAAGTTTTGATGCAAGGCTACTTGGCTCTTGGCCTGATGGCAAGCACAACGCGTTGTGGTCATAGAAGAATTCATGCTGAAATATATGTAATAACGACACAGCTTTCTATCAATGCACTGTGCTAGTGCTCCATCTTGATTCAGTCTAAACCTTTTGGAATGGTGTGTCACCTTGGACTTAGGTTCCCTTAATAAAGTTAAAATCAGTCAATAAAGTGTGCTGCTTTTGAAAACGTGACTACCTGGGTTAGAAGGTCACCTTCTTTGTAGGGTGTCATATGACACAGAGCCAAAGTTTTGATTCAAGACCACTTGGCCTTGGCCTGATGGCAAACGCACAACAAAAAACACAAAAAACCACAACACACTCTATCTTGATTCAGTCTAAACCCTTTGCTCTGGAATGGTGTGTTCATTCCTTGTACTTAGGTTCCCTTAATAAAGTTAAAATCAGTCAACAAAAGTGTGCTTTTTGAAAAAGTGACTACCTTGGGTTTGAAGGTCACTCTTCTTTGTAGGGTGTCTTATGATACAGAGCCAAAGTTTTGATTCAAGGTTTCATTGCAGAGGATGATTTCAATCCATCAACCTCCGGGTTATGGGCCCAGAAAGCTTCGCTGCCACTCTGCTGACACCCCAGATGGGAATCAAACCCACAATCCCTGGCTCAGGAGGCCAGTGCTTTATCCATTAGGTCATTTCATTCTTCTTCGTAGGTGTCATATGACACATGAGCAAAGTTTTGATGCAAGGTTTCAGCAGAGGATGGTTTGATCCATCGACCTGGGTTATGGGCCCAGCAGCCTCCTGTGCCAATCTGCTGACACCAGATGGGACTCGAACCCACAATCCCTGGCAGGAGGCCAGTGCCTTATCCATTAGGCCACTGGGGCTCTTGGCTGACAAACACACAACGTTGTGGACATAGAAGAATTCATGCTGACATATATGTAATAACGACACAGCTTTCTATCAATGCACTGTGTGACAGCTCTCTTCAGTGTTAACCTTTGATCTGGAATGGTGTGTTCATTCCTAGTACTTAGGTTCCTTAAAATTTAAAATCAGTCAATAAAAGTCAATCATTCTTCTTTGTAGGATGTCATATGACACATGAGGCAAAGTTTTGATGCAAGGCCACTTGGCTCTTGGCCTGATGGCAAAGCACAACGTTGTGGTAATAGAAGAATTCATGCTGAAATATATGTAATAACGACACAGCTTTCTATCAATGCACTGTGCTAGTGCTCCATCTTGATTCAGTCTAAACCCTTTGCTCTGGAATGGTGTGTTCATTCTGTACTTAGGTTCCTTAATAAAGTTAAAATCAGTCAATAAAGTGTGCTGCTTTTGAAAAACGTGACTACCTTGGGTTTGAAGGTACTCTTCTTTGTAGGGGCATGAAACAAAGCCAAAGTTTTGATTCAAGGTTTCATAGCAGAGGATGATTTCAATCCATCAACCTCCAGGTTATGGGCCCAGCAAGCTCAGCTCACCACTCTGCTGACAGCCCAGATGGAATCAAACCCACAATCCCTGGCAGGAGGCCAGTGCCTTATCCATTAGGCCACTGGGGCTCTTGTCTTTGAAACGCACAACGTTGTGGACATAGAACAATTCATGCTGAAATATATGTAATAACGACACAGCTTTCTATCAATGCACTGTGTTAGGCTCCATCTCATTTCAGTCTTAGCCTTTTGATCTGGAATGGTGTGTTCATTCCTTAGTACTTAGGTTCCCTTAATAAAGTTAAAATCAGTCAATAAAAGTGTGCTCTTTTGAAAAACGTGACTACCTTGGTAAGGTCACTCTTCTTTGTAGGGTGTCATATGATACAGAGCCAAAGTTTTGATTCAAGGTCACTGGCTCTTGGCCTGATGGCAAGCCACAACGTTGGGTAATAGAAGAATTCATGCTGAAATATATGTAATAACGACACAGCTTTCTATCAATGCACTGTGTTAGCCTCTATCTTGATTCAGTCTAAACCCTTTGCTCTGGAATGGTGTGTCATTCCTTGTACTTAGGTTCCCTTAATAAGTTAAATCAGTCAATAAAAGTGTGCTGCTTTTGAAAACGTGACTACCTTGGGTTTGAAGGTAACTCTTCTTTGTAGGGTGTCTTATGAAACAGAGCCAAAGTTTTGATTCACGATTTCATTGCAGAGGATGATTTCGATCCATCAACCTCCAGGTTATGGGCCCAGCAAGCTTCCGCTGCGCCACTCTGCTGACACCACAGATGGGAATCAAACCCACAATCCCTGGCTCAGGAGGCCAGTGCCTTATCCATTAGGCCACTGGGGCTCTTGGCTTTTTGGCAAACACACAACGTTGTGGACATAGAAGAATTCATGCTGAAATATATGCGACACAGCTTCTATCATCCATAGTGTTCTTCTTCTAGGCATATGACACAAGCCGGATTTTCAAGGTTTCATAGCAGAGGATGGTTTTCGATCCATCGACCCTCTGGTTATGGGCCCGGCACTTCCTCACACCACTCTGCTGACACCAGATGGGTGGCCCCACAGTCCCGGCTTAGAGGCCAGTGCCTTATCCATTAGGCCACTGGGCTCTTGGCGTGTCGACAAACCACAACGTTGTGGACATAGAACAATTCATGATGTATAGTAATGACACAGCTTTCTATCAATGCATTGTGTCGCTCTCTTCAGTGTTAACCTTTTGATCTAGAATGGTGTGTTCATTCCTAGTACGGTTCCCTTACAAATTTAAAATCAGTCAATAAAGTCAATCATTCTTCTTTGTAGGGTGTCATATGACACATGAGCCAAAGTTTTGATGCAAGCTTCGCGCTCTTGGCCTGATGGCAAACGCACAACGTTGTGGTCATAGAAGAATTCATGCTGAAATATATGTAATAACGACACAGCTTTCTATCAATGCACTGTGTAGTGCTCCATCTTGATTCAGTCTAAACCCTTTGCTCTGGAATGGTGTGTGCATTCCTTGGACTTAGGTTCCTAATAAAGTTAAAATCAGTCAATAAAAGTTGCGCTTTTGAAAACGTGACTACCGGTTAGAAGGTCACTCTTCTTTAGGGTGTCATATGACACATGAGCAAAGTTTGATTCAAGACCTTGGCCTTGGCCTGATCAAACCACAACTGTTAATAGAAAATTCATTCTGAAATATGTAATAACGACACAGCTTTCTATCAATGCACTGTGTTAGCTCTATCTTGATTCAGTCTAAACCCTTTGCTCTGGAATGGTGTTCATTCCATACTTAGAATAATAAAAGTGTGCTGCTTTTGAAAAGTGACTACCGGTTTGAAGGTCACTCTTCTGTTGGGTGTCTTATGAAACAGACCAAAGTTTTGATTCAAGGTTTCATTGCAGAGGATGATTCGATCCATCAACCTCAGGTTATGGGCCCAGCAACTCTCGCCACCTCTACACCACAGATGGGAATCAAACCCACAATCCCTGGCTCAGGCCAGTGCTTTATCCATAAGGTCATTCTTCTTCGTAGGGTGTCATATGACACATGAGCCAAAGTTTTGATGCAAGGTTTCATAGCAGAGGATGGTTTCATCCATCGACCTCTGGGTTATGGGCCCCAGCTTCGCTGGCCAATCTACTGACACCCCAGTTGGGACTCAAACACAATCGCTGGCTTAGGAGGCCAGTGCCTTATCCATTAGGCCACTGGGGCTCTTGGCTTTTGGCAAACACACAACGTTGTGGACATAGAAGAATTCATGCTGAAATATATGTAATAACGACACAGCTTTCTATCAATGCACTGTGTGAGCGCTCTCAGTGTTAACCTTTTGATCTGGGATGGTGCGTTCATTCCTAGTACTTAGGTTCCCTTAACAAAGTTAAAATCAGTTAATAAAAGTGTGCTGCTTTTGAAAAACGTGACTACCTTGGGTTTGAAGGTATTCTTGGTAGGGTGACACAAAGCCAAAGTTTTGATGAAAGGATACCTAGCAGAGGATGGTTTCGATCCATCGACCTCTGGGTTATGGGCCAGCAGCTTCCGCTAGCCACTCTGCTGACACCCCAGATGGGACTCGAACCCACAATCCCTGGCTTAGGAGGCCAGTGCCTTATCCATTAGGCCACTGGGGCTCTTGGCTTGTCAGCAAACGCACAACGTTGTGGACATAGAACAATTCATGATGTAATATATGTAATAACGACACAGCTTTCTATCAATGCATTGTGTGGCTCTCAGTGTTAACCTTTTGATCTAGAATGGTGTGTCCATTCCTAGTACTTAGGTTCCTTAACAAATTTAAAATCAGTCAATAAAAGTCAATCATTCTTCTTTGTAGGGTGTCATATGACACATGAGCCAAAGTTTTGATGCAAGGCTACTTGGCTCTTGGCCTGATGGCAAACGCACAATGTTGGTCATAGAAGAATTCATGCTGAAATATATGTAATAACGACACAGCTTTCTATCAATGCACTGTGCTAGTGCTCCATCTTGATTCAGTCTAAACCCTTTGCTCTGGAATGGTGTGTGCATTCCTTGGACTTAGGTTCCTTAATAAAGTTAAAATCAGTCAATAAAAGTGTGCTGCTTTTGAAAAACGTGACTACCTTGGGTTAGAAGGTCACTCTTCTTTGTAGGGTGTCATATGACACATGAGGCAAAGTTTTGATTCAAGACCACTTGGCTCTTGGCCTGATGGCAAACGCACAACGTTGTGGTAATAGAAGAATTCATTCTGAAATATATGTAATAACGACACAGCTTTCTATCAATGCACTGTGTTAGCTCTATCTTGATTCAGTCTAAACCCTTTGCTCTGGAATGGTGTGTTCATTCCTTGTACTTAGGTTCCCTTAATAAAGTTAAAATCAGTCAACAAAAGTGTGCTGCTTTTGAAAAACGTGACTACCTTGGGTTTGAAGGTCACTCTTCTTTGTAGGGTGTCTTATGATACAGAGCCAAAGTTTTGATTCAAGGTTTCATTGCAGAGGATGATTTCAATCCATCAACCTCCGGGTTAAATTAGAAAGTCTTTCACAGCACACCTATTAAGAGAATTCCTGATGGGAATTAAATCAACTCTAGGAGGTTGTGCACATATCCCATTAGGTCATTGAAGCCTAAGCCCTTTCTGAGGTGTCATGCATAATATGAGTAAAGTTTTGATGCAAGGTTTTAATCCACCACCTCAACAGGGCCCACTGTCACATGCCACTCTTGTTTTACAATCAGATGGACTCTAAACTCACAAATTCCTGAATAGAGGGCTGAAAATGAATCCATAGGCCATTTGTGCCTGGCTTTGACAACAAGTGAACGTTGTGGACATAGGAAGTATTCATGTAGACATACCATATGAAATTTAGGACACAGCTTTCTATCAATGCACTGTGTGAACGCCTCTTCAGTGTTAACTCTCTGAAATGAAATGGTGTGGTTCATCCTTAGTAATTTAGTTCCCTTTAAAAAATTCTAAAATCGAGCTTCTCAATAAAAGTCAAATATTCTTCCTTTTGTAGGATGTCACATTACACATGAGGCAAAGTTTTGATGCAAGGCCACTTTGCTCTTGGTCTGATGGTGGCAAACGCGACAACGTTGTGGTAATAGAAGAATTCATGTCGAAATATATGTAATAATTACTATAGCTTACTGTCAATACACTAAAGAAGTGCTCCATCTTGATTCAGTCTCCAACCCTTTGCTCTGAATGGTGTGTCTATTCCCTTTATATAATTAGGGTTCCTTTAATAAAGTTAAAACTAAATAATCACAGTGTGCTGCTTTTGAAAAAACATGACTAGATCACTAATGAAGGTTACTCTTCTTTGTAGGGTGCCTTTATGGTGAAAACAGAGTCAAAGTTTTGATTCAAGGCTTCATTGTAGAGGATGATTGGACCCATCCACTCCTCCTTGTTATAATAGTAAATGCAAGCCTTCCGCTGTACCATCACTCTGCTGATAATCTCTGAGGGGAATCCTTCAACCTACAATCCCTGGTTTAGATGTCGTGTGCCTCATCCTATGTTTCACTGGGGAAGCCTGTCTCTTGGCAAACGCGACAACGCTAGCTGCATAGAAAGAACTCATGCTGGAAATATATGTGTAACAACGACACAGCTTTCTATCAATGCACTGTGTTAGCTTTATCGGCTTCAGTCTCAGCCTTTGATCTGGAATGGTGGTGTCTACATTCCTTGCACTTAGGTTCCCTTAATGCTTTTCTGGAAACTGAATAATACAAAGTGTGCTTGCTTTTGAAAAATGCGGACTACTCCCGGGCTTGAAGGTCACTCTTCTTTTGTAGGTGGGCAGCATGACATAGAGACAAAGATTTGATTCAAGGTCACTGGCTCTTGGCCTGATGGCAAACGCACAAACGCCAGGGTAATAGAAGAATAATCATGCTGAAATATATGTAATAACGACACTAGGCTTACTATCAATGCACTGAAGTTAGCTAGCCTTCTATCTTGATTCAGTCTAAACCCTTTGCTTCTTGAAGTTTGTGTGTTCATTCCTTTGTACTTAGGTTCCCTTAATAATAGCTAAAATCAGTCAACAAAAGTGTGCTGCTTTTGAAAAACGTGACTCACTTAGGTTTGAAAGGTAACTCTTCTTTGTAGGGTGTCCTATGAAACAGAGCCAAAGTTTTGATTCACGTGATTTCATTGCAGAGGATGATTTCGATCCATCAACCTTCCAGGTTATGGGCCCAGCAAGCTTCTCACTAAGTGCCCACTCTGCTGACACCACAGATGGGAATCACAAAACCCACAATCCCTGGCTCAGGGAGGCCAGTGCCTTATCCATTAGCCAGGCCACTGGGGCTCTTGGCTTTTGGGGCAACACACAACGTTGTGGGACATAGAAGAATTCATGCTTGGAAATATATGTAATAACCACACAGCTTTCTATCATCCATAAGGTCATTCTTCTTCAGAGGCCTGTCATATGACATATGAGCCAAAGTTTTGATGCAAGGTTTCATAGCAGAGGATGGTTTCGATCCATCTACCTCTGGGTTATGGGCCCAGCACGCTCGCAAGTCTCACTCTGCTGACACCCCAGATGGGTCTCGAACCCACAGTCCCAGGCTTAGGAGGCCAGTGCCTCATCCATTAGGGCTTGATCCGGGCTCTTATGGTGTCGGGTAAACGACAACGTTGTGGGACATAGAACAATTCATGATGTAATATATGTACTAACGACACAGCTTTCTAACAATGCATTGTAGGAGCTTCTAGGTGTTAACCTTTTGATCTAGAATGGTGTGGGTCCATTCCTAGTACTTTAGGTTCCCTTTTAACAAATTTTAAAATCAGTCAATAAAAGTCAATCATTCTTTTTCTTGTAGGGTGTCATATGACACATGAGCCAAAGTTTTATGTGTAAGACTATTTCTGGCTCTTGGCCTGATGGCAAAATCTACAACGTTGTGGTCATGGAAGAATTCTATGCTGAAATATATGTATAACGACACAGCTTTCTATCAATGCACAAAGCTAGTGCCTCCGTCTTGATTCCAGTCTAAAACCTTTGCTCTGAATGGTGTGTGTATTCCTTGGACTTAGGTTCCCTTTGCTAAAGTTAAAAACTCCGAGTCAATAAAAGTGTGTTGCTTTTAGAAAAACGTGACTCACCTTGGGTTAGAAGGTCACTCTTTCTTTGTAGGGTCAGGCATATGACACAAGAGGCAAGTTTTGATCTCAAGACCACTTTGGCTCTTTGGCCTTGATGGCAAACGACAACGCTTTGTAGTAATAGAAGAATTCCATATCTGAAATATATGTAATAACGACGACAGCTTTCTATCAATGCACCAAAGTTAGCTTCTATCTTGATTCAGTCTAAACCCCTTGTTCTGGAATGGTGTGTTCATTCCTTTGTACACTTAGGAATAATAAAGTGTGGCTGCTTTTTGAAAAACGTGTGACTACCTTGGGTTTTGAAGGTCACTTCTTCTTTGTTATTGGGTGTCTGCATGAAACAGAGCCAAAGTTTTGATCTCAGTGGTTTCCCATTGCAGAGGATGATTTCTGATCCATCAACCTCCTCCAGTTGCATTCCCAGCAAGCTTGCTGCTACACTCTGTTGACACCACAGATGGGAATCAAACCTGGCCAATCCCTGGCAGAGGGAGGCCAGTGCTTTATCCATAGTGGGCGGTCATTCTTTCTTTCGAGGGTGCCATTTATGACACATGAGCCAAAGTTTTGATGCAAGGTTTCATAGCAGAGGATGGTTTCAATCCACTCACCCTCAAGCCAGGGGCCCAGCCTGGCCTCACAGTGCCAAATCCTACTGACACCCCAGTTGGGACTCAAACCCACAATCGCTGGCTTTAGGGAGCACAGTACCTCATCCATTAGGCTCACTGGGGCTCCTTGGCTTTTGGGTAAACACATGCACAACGTTCAGGGATTATAGAAGTGAATTCATGCTGAAAGAGAAAGTGGCATAATCCATACAGCTTTCTATCAATGCACTCAGTGAGCTTCTCTTCTGCAAGTTAACCTTTGATCTGAGATGAAGGCTCATCTCCTAGGACTTAGGTTCCCTTAACAAAGTTAAACTCAGTTAATAAAAGTGTGTTGCTTTTGAAACGCATGGACTATACCTTTGGGTTTGAAGCAGCCTCTTGTAGATTGACACAAAGCCAAAGTTTTGATGAAAAGGATACCTCCCAGTGAGATGGTTTCTAACCACCATTCCCAAAGGTATGGGTCTAGCATCGCCTCACTGGCTGCCTACTCTGGTTGACACCCCAGATGGGGACTCCTGAACCCATGTAATCCCTTGCTTAGGAGGCTAGTGTCTTATCCATTAGGCCAATTGGAGTTCTTGTCATGTCAGCAAACGCACACCGTTGTGTGGATATAGAACAATCTATGATGTAATATATGTATTAAACGAATAAGCTTTCTACTCAAATGCATTGTATGGAGCTTCTTCAGTGTTATCCTTTTAAGATTCATAATGGTGTGTCCATTCCTAGTACCTCTAGGCCTCCTTTAAATAACAAATTTAAAAATCAGTCAATAAAAGTCAACTTTCATATTCTTCTTTTTGTAGGGTGTCATATGACTGACATGAGCCAAAGTTTGGAGGGAGGGCCATTTGGCTCCCTCAGCCTGATGGCAAAACGCGTATAATAATGTGGTCATAGGAAGAATCTATGCTGAAGTATATAGGAAGAACGACACAGCCATCTACCTAATCAAGTGTGCTAGTGTTCCATCTTGATTCAGTTCTTAAAACCCTGTTCTGGAACAGTGTACTCTCGACTTTCAGAGAGGTTCCCTTTATTAAAAGTTAAAACCAGTCAATAAAAGTGCTGCTTTTGAAAACGTGACTACCCTGGCAAGACAGTCACTCTTTGTAGGGGTGTCACATGATACATGAGGCAAAGCTTCTGATTCAAGACTCACTCTAGCTCTTTGGGTCTCCTGATGGCAAACGACAACGCTGTGGTAATAAATGAATCTGCCTCCTGAAATATATATAACAAACGACATAGCTTTCTACTCAATAAACTGTGCTAAGGCTTCTTATCTGGATTCATAGCCCAGAACTCCTTTGCTCTTGGAAATGGTGTGGTTCACTTCCTTGTACTGTAAGTCTCTCATGATTGTAAAGAAGAAAATGAGTCACCAGGAAGTGGTGTTGGCTTTTGGAAACGTGTGAATCACTCCCTTCTAGCTCAGTATGGTCACTCTTTCTTGTAAGGTGTCTGAGGGAGACAGAGCCAAAGCTTTGATTCCATGTTTCACTACAGAGGATGATTTCAATCCATCTAAATCAAAGCACATAAACCCAGAAATGCTGCGCTGCCCACTCTGGTTGACAATCCAGATGGGAATCAAACCTACAACTTCCCTATCCTAGTATGCCAGTGCTTTATCCATGAGGTCGCTTAGCTGGTCATTCTTCTTCAGAGGCGTCGCATGACACATGAGCAAAAAAGTTTTAGATGCAAGGTTTCAGTGAGTAGGAGGTTTGGTTTCGGATCCACCCACCCCTAAGAGAGGGGTCCAGCATCAGCCCACGAAGCACTCCTATTTACAGATGGGAACCAAAACCCACAATCAGTGGCGCCCAGGAGTCCAGTGCTCATCCATTAGGCCACTGGGGCTCCTTGTGAGTTTTACAAAACACTACTAAACGTTGTGGATATAGAAGAATTCATGCTGAGATATATATAGTAAATGTATAACCAGTTTTCTCTCAATCACACTGTGTAATCCATTTCTCTTCAGTATTAACCTTTTGATCTTGGAATGGTGTGTTCATCTCAGTAATTTATAGGTTCCCTTAGAATAAATTCTAAAATCAGTCACCACAAAGTCGTCAATTCATTTTCTTTTATGTCATATGACACATGAGGGCAAAGCCTTTATTTGGGTATGTCACTTTGGCTCTTTGGCCTGATGGCAAACTCCATAACGTAGTGGGTAATAGAAGAATTCATTATGTAATAAATGTCATAACGACATAGCTTTTGATCAATGCACTGTGCTAGGTGTTCCATCCTTGATCTTGTCTAGTCCCTTTGCTCTTGGAATGGTGTGTTCATTCCCTGTACTTAGGTTCTCTCATGAAATAAAACCCAGTCAATAAAAGTGTGTTGCTAGTTAAAACATCACCACCTTTGGCTTGAAGGTTACTCTTTCTTGTAGAGTGTCTTATGAAACAGAGCCAAAAGCTCTTTGATTCAAGGTATCATTGCACTAGATGATTTCGATCCATCAAACCCCAGGTTGGCCTGTTAAGCCTCCGCAGCACTACTCTACTGACACCCCTGATGATGGAATCCAAACTACAATCCCTGGGATGAGTGGGCCAGTGCCTCATCCATTAGGGGCTTCTACCAGTTCTCTCATCTTTTTGGCAACCCAACAACAAGCGTGGGACATAGAAGAATCTATGTTGAAATATAGGTAGGTAATAAATCCACACAGCTTTCTAGTCAATGCACTGTTATGGCCTATCGCGGCTTCAGTTCTTAGGTTTCTTTGATCTGGAATGGTGTATCTCCTTGAACTTAGGGTCTCTGAGTTAAAGTTAAAATCAGCCGAATAAAAGGAGCTAAGCTGAAAAACGTAGACTACATCTTTGGGTTTGAAGGTCACTTTGTAGGTGTCATATGATACAGACCCAAAGTTTTGATTCAAGGTCACTTGGCTCTTAGCCTGATGGCAAACGCGACAACGTTGTGGTAATAGAAGAATTCATGCTGAAATATATGTAGAATTGAAGCAGCTTTCTATCAATGCACTGTGTTAGCGCCTCTCTATCTTGATTCTAGGGCTCCTTAAAACCCTTTGCTCTGGAATGGTTTCATTCCTGGTATTCCATACCGGTTCCCTTTAATAAAAGTTAAAACCAGTCAATAAAAGTGTGCTGCTTTGGAAAACGTGACTACCTTTGGGTTTGAAGGTAACTCTTCTTTGTAGGGTGTCTTATGAAACAGAGCCAAAGTTTTGATTCACCGATTTCATAGCAGAGGATGATTTCGATCCATCAACCTCCAGGTTGGTATGGGGCCCAGCAAGCTCTCAGCTCGTTTCCACTCTACTGACAATTCACAGATGGGAATCAAACCCACAATCCCTGGCTCAGGAGGCCAGTGCCTTGCTTATCCATTAGGGCCATTGAAGGTCATCTTCTTCGTAGGGGTGCCATATAACACATGAGCAAAAGTTTTGATGCAAGGTTTCGTGAGCAGAGGGATGGTTTCGAATCCATCAAATCTCTGGGTTATGGGCCCAGCATCGCCTTCCTCACAAAGCCTACCTCTGCTGGACACCCCAGATGGGACTCCCTCTAACCCACAATCCCTGGTTTAGAGGCCAGTGCCTTATCCATTAGGCCACTGGGGCTCTGTGGCTTTGACAAACACACAACGTTGTGGTCATAGAAGAATTCATGCTGACATATATGTAATAAACAGACAGCTTTCTATCAATGGATACTGTGTGACCGCTCTCTTCAGTGTTAACCTTTGATCTGGAATGGTGTGTTCATTTCCTAGTACTAGGTTCCCTTTAAAAATTTCTAAAATCAGTCAATAAAAGTCAATGAGGATTCTTTACTTGGCAGGATGTCATATGACACATGAGGCCAAAGTTTTTGAAATGCCAAGGGCCACTTTGGCTCTTTGGCCCTGATGTAAGCAAACCCATGACAAGCGTTGTGGTAATAGGAAGAATTCATGTTGAAATATATGTAATAACGACATTGCTTTCTATCAATGCACTGTGCTAGTGCTCCATCTTGATTCAGTCTAAACCCTTTGCTCTGGAAATGGTGTGTTCTGTATTCCTTGTACTTAGGTTCCTTAATAAAGTTAAAACTCAATAATAAAAGTGTGCCAGTTTTTGAAAACATGACCACCTTGGCTTTGAAGGTTACTCTTCTTTGTAGGTGTCTTATGAAACAGAGCCAAAAGCTTTGATTCTGGTCTTCCATTGCAGGGATGATTTCGATCCATCAACCTCCAGGTTATGGGCCCAAGGAAGCTGCAACTGCACTCTGCTGGATTACCTTCAGATGGGAACAACCTCAAACCCACAATCCCTGGAGCTTAGGAGGCCCAGTGCCTTTATCCATTAGGCCAATTGGCTCTTGTCTTTTTGGCAAACGCATAAACGTTGTGGACATAGAAGAATTCATGCTGTGAAATATAATGTAATAACGACACAGCTTTCTATCAATGCACCATAAGTGTAGCGATCTATCGTGCTTCAGTCTTAGCCTTTTGATCTGAATGGGTGTGTTCATTCCTTGTACTTAGGTTCCTTAATAAAAGCTTAAAATCAGTCACAATAGAAGGTGAAGCTGCTTTTGAAAACGTGACTTCTATGGGTTTAGAAGGTCACTCTTCTTTGTACAGTAGGTCCATTATGACAATGGAGCCAAAGTTTTGATTCAAGGTCACTTGGCTCTTGGCCTGATGGGCAACACACAATGTTGTGGGTAATAGAAGAATTCATGCTGAAATATATGTAATAATTTGACACAGCTTTCTATCAATGCACTGTGTTAGCGCTCCATCTTGATTCAGTCTGAACTCCTTTGCTCTGGAATGGTGTGTTCATTCCTTGTACTTAGGTTCCCTTAATAAAGTTAAAATCAGTCCAATAAAGTGGTGCTGCTTTTTGAAAAGCGTGACTACCTTGGGTTTGAAGTAACTCTTTCTTTGTAGGGTGTCTTGCGAAACAGAGGCCAAAGTTTTGATTCAATGATTCATTGCAGAGGATGATTTCGATCCATCAACCTCCCAGGTTATGGGCCCAGTTAAGCCTCTGCAAGCGCCACTCTGCTGACAGATGGGAATCAAAACCCACAATCCTCTGGCTCAGGAGGCCAGTGCCTTATCCATTAGGGCCTGGGGCTCTTGGCTTTTAACAAAGCCACAACGTTGTAGACATAGAAGAATCTACATGCTGAAATATATGTAATAACGACTACAGCTTTCTATCATCCATAAAGGTCATTGAAGGTCATTCTTCGTAGTGGTGTCATGTCCTTATGACACATGAGCCAAAGTTTTGATGCAAGGTTTCCATAGCAGAGGGATGGTTTCGATCCATCGGGACCCTCTGGGTTATGGAGCCCAGCACGCTTCGGGCTGTGCCACTCTGCTGACACTTCAGATGGGACTCAAACCCACACACCTGCTGGCTTAGGGAGGCCAGTGCACTTACCGATTAGGCCACTGGGGGCTCTTGGCTTTTGGCAAACTACACACAACGTTGTGGGACATAGAAGAATTCATGCGAAACATATGTAACCATTGTTACAGCTTTCTATCAATGCACTGTGTGATGCCTCTCTTCAGTGTTAACCTTTTGATCTGGGATGAATGCGTTCATTCCTAGTACTTAGGTTCCCTATAACAAAGTTAAAATCAGTTAATAAAAGTGTGCTGCTTTTGAAAAGCGTGACTACCTTGGGTTTGAAGGTATTCTTGGTAGGGGTGACACACAAAGCCAAAGTTTTGATGAAAGGATACCTAGCAGAGGGATGGTTTTAGATCCATCGACCCTCTTCTGGAGTTATGGGGCCCAACTTAGCACGCTTCCTTACTTGCAGCTCTGCTGACACCCAGATGGGACTCAGAACCCACAATCCCTTGCTTTAGGGAGGCTAGTGTGCCCTTATCCATTAGAGCCACTGGGGCTCTTGGCTTGTCAAAGCAAACGCACAACGTTAATGGACATAGAAGAATTCATTCTGAAATATATGTAATAACGACACAGCTTTCTATCAATGCAATGTGTTAGTGCTCTATCTTGATTCAATCTAAACCCTTTGCTCTGGAATGGTGTGTGCATTCCTTGGAATTAATAAAGTTAAAATCAGTCAATTGAAGGTCATTCTTCTTTGTAGGTGTCATATGACACAGGAGCCAAAGTTTTGATGCAAGGTTTCCACTGCAGAGAATGGTTTTAGATCCATACGACCTCTGGGTTATGGGTCCAGCAGCTGCGCGGCTTTCGCCCACTCTGCTGACACCAGATGGGACTCAAACCCACAATCCCCTGGCTTAGGAGACCCATGTGAAACTTATCCATTAGGCCACTGGGTACTTATTTTATTTGAGCAACGCGTTGGCGTGCACTTGTGCTATGTGCTCCATCTTGATTCAGTCTAAACTCCTTGCTCTGGAATGGTGTGTGTGCATTCCTTGGACTTAGGTTCCCTTAATAAAGTTAAAATCAGTCAATAAAGATTGTGCTGCTTTTTGGAAAAAACGTGTCCTACTGCTTGGGTTTAGAAGGTCTTCTTGGTAGAATTGACACAAAGCCAAAGTTTTGATGAAAGGATACCTAGCAGAGGATGGTTTGGATCCATCTGACCTCTGGGTTATGGGGCCCAGCACGCTTCGGCTCTACCTCTACTGACACCCCAGATGGGATTCTCGAACCCACAGTCCCTGGCTTAGGAGGCCAGTGCCTTATCCATTAGGCCACTTGGGCTCTTATTGTCGACAAGCGACAAAGCGTTGTGGACATAGAAGAATTCATGCTGACATATATGTAATAACGACACAGCTTTCTATCAATGCACTGTGTTACCGCTCTCTTCAGTGTTAACCTTTTGATCTGGAATGGTGTGTTCATTCCTAGTACTTAGGTTCCCTTTAAAAAAATTTAAAATCAGTCAATAAAAGTCAATCCCTATTCTTCTTTGTAGGATGTGCATATGACACATGAGGCAGAAAGTTTTGATGCAAGGCCACTTTGGCTCTTGGCCTGATGGGCAAACGCACAACGTTGTGGTAATAGAAGAATTCATGCTGAAATATATGTAATAATCGACACAGCTTTCTATCAATGCACTGTGCTAGTGCTCTATCATTCTTCAGTCTTAGCCTTTGATCTGGAATGGTGTGTTCATTCCTTGGTATTAGGTTCCCTTAATAAAGTTAAAATCAGTCAATAAAAGTGTGCTGCTTTTGAAAAGCGTGACTACCTTGGGTTTGAAGGTCACTCTTCTTATGTAGGGTGTCGCATATGATACAGAGCCAAAGTTTTGATTCAAGGTCACCAAAGAGCTCTTGGCTCTGATATTCAAGCGCACAATAACGTTGTGGTAATAGAAGAATTCATGCTGAAATATATGTGCTTTAATAACGTACACTCAGCTTTCTATCAATGCACTGTGTTGGTGCTCTATCTTGATTCAGTCTAAACCCTTTGCTCTGGAATGGTGTGAACCATTCCCTTGTACTTAGGTTCCCTTAGCCAAAGTTAAAATCAGTCAATAAAAGTGTGCTGCTTTTGGAAAAACA
The DNA here is from genome assembly GCA_019155185.1 of Beaufortia kweichowensis. Classification (NCBI taxonomy): domain Eukaryota; kingdom Metazoa; phylum Chordata; class Actinopteri; order Cypriniformes; family Gastromyzontidae; genus Beaufortia; species Beaufortia kweichowensis. The sequence goes on along the minus strand of CM032802.1, from coordinate 16,048,232 downwards.
GGTGACTACCTTGGTTTGAAGGTAACTCTTCTTTGTAGGGTGTCTTATGAAACAGAGCCAAAGTTTTGATTCTTCTAGATTTCATTGCAGAGGATGATTCGATCCATCAACCCACCCTCCAGGTTATGGGCCCATAAAGCTTTCATCTGCGCACTCTGCTGACACACCACAGATGGGAATCAAACCCACAATCCCTGGCTCAGGAGGCCAGTGCTCTTATCCATTAGGCCACTGGGGCTGCTTGGCACAGCAAACTTACTAACGTTGTGGACATAGAAGAATTCATGCTGAAATATATGTAATAACGACACAGCTTTCTATCATCCATAAGGTCATTCTTCTTCGTAGGGGTGTCATATGACACATGAGCCAAAGTTTTGATGCAAGGTTTCATAGCAGAGGATGGTTTGATCCATCGACCTCTGGGTTATGGGCCCAGCACGCTTCCGCTGCGCCTACTCTGCTGACACCTCAGATGGGTCTCGAACCAACAGTCCCAGGCTTAGGAGGCCAGTGCCTTGCCTTATCCATTAGGCCACTGGGGCTCTTGGCTGATGTCGACAAAGCGCAACAGCGTTGTGGACATAGAACAATTCATGATGTAATATATGTAATAACTGACACAGCTTTCTATCAATGCATTGTGTGGTAGCTCTCTTCAGTGTTAACCTTTTGATCTAGAATGGTAGTGACCATTTCCTAGTTACTTTCTAGGTTCCATAACAAATTTAAAATCAGTCAATAAAGTCAATCATTCTTCTTTGTAGGGCAAGTCATATGACACATGAGCCAAAGTTTTGATGCAAGACTACTTTGGCTCTTGGCCTGATGGCAGAGCGCACAACGTTGTCAGTCATTAGAAGAATTCATGCTGAAATATATGTAATAAATCGACACAGCTTTCTATCAATGCACTGTGCTAGTGCTCCATCTTGATTCAGTCCTAAACCCTTTGCTCTGGAATGGTGTATGTGCATTTCCTTGGACCTAGGTTCCCTTAATAGAAGTCTAAAATCAGTCAATAAAGTGTGCTGCTTTTGAAAAACGTGACTACCTTAGGTTAGAAGGTCACTCTTCTTTGTAGGGTGTCATATGACACATGTGGGCAAAGTTTTGATTCAAGACCACTTGGCTCTTGGCCTGATGGCAAACAGCACAACGTTGTGGTAATAGAAGAATTCATTCTGAGATATATGTAATAACGACACAGCTTTCTATCAATGCACTGTGTTAGCTCTATCTTGATTCAGTCTAAACCCTTTGCTCTGGAATGGTGTGTTCATTCCTTGTACTTAGGTTCCCTTAATAAAGTTAAAATCAGTCAACAGAAGTGTGCTCACTTTTGAAAAGCGTGACTACCACCTTGGGTTTGAAGGTCACTCTTCTTTGTAGGGTGTCTTATGATACAGAGCCAAAGTTTTGATTCAAGGTTTCATTGCAGAGGATGATTTCAATCCATCAACCTCCTGGGTTATATAGGCCCAGAAAGCTTCGCTGCTCATGCCACTCTGCTGACACCCCCAGTAGATGGGAATCAAACTCACAATCCCTAGCTCAGGAGACCAGTGCTTTATCCATTTCAGGTCATTGAAGGGTCATTCTTCTTCGTAGGGTGTCATATGACACATGAGCAAAAGTTTTGATGCAAGGTTTAGTAGCAGAGGATGGTTTCGATCCATGCGACCTCTGGGTTATGGGCCCATGCCGCTTCAGCTTCATACTCTGCTGCCACCCCCAGATGGGACTCCTCGACCCACAGTCCCTGGCTTAGGAGGCCAGTGCCTTATCCATTAGGCCACTGGGGCTCTTGGCTTGTCGGCAAACGCACAACGTTATTGGACATAGAAGAATTCATGCTGACATATATGGGCTAACGCACACAGCTTTCTATCAATGCACTGTGTTACACGGCTCTCTTTAAGTAAGTTAACCTTTTGATCTGGAATGGTGTGTTCATTCCTAAATACTTTAGGTTCCCTTAAAAATTTAAAATCAAGTCAATAAAAGTCAATCATTCTTTTTCTTTGTAGGGATGTCATATGACACATGAGGCAAAGTTTTTGATGCAAGAGCCACTTGGCTCTTGGCCTGATGGCAAACAGCACAGCGTTGTGGTAATAGAAGAATTCATGCTGGGAAATATATGTAATAACGACACAGCTTTTCTATCAGTACACTGTGCTAGTGCTCCATCTTGATTCAGTCTAAACCCTTTGCTCTGGAAATGGTGTGTTTCATTCCTTGTACTTAGGTTCCCTTAATAAAGTTAAAATCAGTCAAATAAAAAGTGTGCTGCTTTTGAAAACATGACTACCTTGGGTTTGAAGGTTACTCTTCTTTGTAGGGTGTCTTATGAAACAGAGCCAAAGTTTTGATTCAAGGTTTCATTGCAGAGGGATGATTTCGATCCATCAACCCTCCAGGTTATGGAGCCCAGCTCAAGCTTCAGCTGCACCACTCTATTGATTTCACCCCAGATGGGAATCAAAGCCCACAATCCCTGGCTTAGGAGGCCAGTGCCTTATCCATTAGGCCACTGGGGCTCTTGTCTTTTAATAAGCGCACAGCGCTTGTGGACATAGAAGAATTCATGCTGAAATATGGCGTAATAGCGACACAGCTTTCTATCAATGCTGTGTTAAGGCTCTGTCGTGCTTCAGTCTTAGCCTTTTGATCTGGAATGGTGTGTTCATTCCTTTGTACTTAGGTTCCCTTAATAAAGTTAAAATCAGTCCAATAAAAGTGTGCTGCTTTTGAAAACGTGACTACCTTGGGTTTGAAGGTCACTCTTCTTTGTAGGGTGTCATATGATACAAGAGCCAAAGTTTTGATTCAAGGTCACTTGGCTCTTGGCCTGATAGCAAAGCGCACAACGTTGTGGTAATAGAAGAATTCATGCTGGAAATATATGTAATACTTGACACAGGCTTTCTATCAATGCACTGTGTTAAGCTCTATCTTGATTCAGTCTAAACCCTTTGCTCTGGAATGGTGTGTTTCATTCCTTTGTACTTAGGTTCCCTTAATAAAGTTAAAATCAGTCAATAAAAGTGTGCTGCTTTGAAAACAGCTGACTACCTTGGGTTTGAAGGGTAACTCTTCTTTTGTAGGGTTGTCTTATGAAACAGAGCCAAAGTTTTTGATTCGTCGATTTTCATTGCAGAGGATGATTCGATCCATCAACCTCCAGGTTATGGGACCCAATAAGCTTCCTTTCGCCACTCTGCTGACACCACAGATGGGAATCAAACCCACAATCCCTGGCTCAGGGAGGCCAGTGCCTTATCCATTAGGTCATTGAAGGTCATTCTTCTTCTTTGTGGGTGTCATATGACACATGAGCAAAAGTTTTGATGCAAGGTTTCGTGAAGTAGCAGAGGATGGTTTTCAGATCCATCGACCTCTGGGTTATAGCGCCCATGCAGCTTCCCGCTCAACCACTCTGCTGACACCCCAGATGGGACTCGAACCCACAATCCCTGGCTTAGGAGGCCAGTGCCTTATCCGATTAGGCCACTGGGGCTCTTGGCTTTTGACAAAACACACAACGTTGTGGTCATAGAAGAATTCATGCTGACATATATGTAATAGCGACACAGCTTTCTATCAATGCACTGTGTGACCGCTCTCTTCAGTGTTAACCTTTTGATCTGGAATGGTGTGTTTCATTCCTAGTTACTTGGGGTTCCTAAAAATTTAAAATCAGTCAATGAAAGTCAATGATTCTTCTTTGTAGGATGTCATATGACACATGTAAGGCAAAAGTTTTGATGCAAGGCCACTTGGCTCTTTGGCCTGATGGCAAGCGCTGCTAACGTTGTGGTAATAGAAGAATTCATGCTGAAATATATGTAATAGCGACACAGCTTTCTATCAATGCACTGTGCTAGTGCTCCATCTTGATTCAGTCTAAACCCTTTGCTCTGGAATGGTGTGTTCCATTTCTTGTACTTAGGTTCCCCTTAATAAAGTTCAAACTCAGTCAATAAAAGTGTGCTGCTTTTTGAAAAACATATGACTACCTTGGGTTTTGAAGGTTACTCTTCTTTGTAGGGGTGTGTCTTATGAAACAGAGCCAATTAGGATTTTGATTCAGGCAGGTTTCCATTGCAGAGGATGATTTCCGATCCATCAACCTCAGGTTATGGGCCCAGCAAGCTCGCATGCACCACCTTGGGTGACACCCCAGATGGGAATCAAACCCACAATCCTAGCTTAGGAGGCCAGTGCCTTATCCATTAGGCCACTGGGGCTCTTGTCTTTTAATGGCAAAACGCACAACGTTGTGGACATAGAAGAATTCATGCTGAAATATATTATAAAATAGCGACACAGCTTTCTATCAATGCACTGTGTTGGCTGACTCACTATAAGTGCTTCAGTCTTAGCCTTTTTTGATCTGGAATGGTGTGTCTATTCTTTGTACTAATAGAGTTCCCTTAATAAAGTTAAAATCAGTCAATTAAATAAGTGTGCTGCTTTTGAAAAACGTGACTACTACTTTGGGTTTGAAGGTCCTCTTCTTTGTCAGGGTGTCATATGATACAGAGCCAAAGTTTTGATTCAAGGTCACTTGGCTCTCTTGGCCTGATGGGTGGCAAAGCGCACAGCGTTGTGGTAATAGAAAGAATTCATGCTGAAATATATGTAAATAGCGACACAGCTTTCTATCAATGCACTGTGTAATTTGGCGGCTCTATCTTGATTCAGTCTAAAACCCTTGCTCTGGAATGGTGTGTTTCATTCCTTGTACCTTAGGTTCCCTTAAATAAAAGTTAAAATCAGTCAATAAAAGTGTGCTTTTGAAAAACGTGACTACCTTTGGGTTTGAAGGTAACACGCTCTTCTTTGTAGGGTGTCTTATGAGGAAACAGAGCCAAAGTTTTTGATTCACGATTTCATTGCAGAGGATGATTTCGATCCATCAACCTCAGGTTATGGGCCCAGCAAGCTTCGGCTAAGCCACTCTGCTGACAGATGGGAATCAAACCCACAATCCCTGGCTCAGGAGGCCAGTGCTGCCTTATCCGATGGAGCCTGGGGCTCTTGGCTTTTAGCAAACACCTAGCGTTACAGCCGGACATAGAAGAATTCATGCTGAAGAATATATGTAATACTTTTGACACAGCTTTCTATCATCCATACGGGTCATTGAAGAGTCATTCTTCTTCGTGCAGGGTGTCATATGACACATGAGCCAAAGTTTTGATGCAAGGTTTCATAGCAGAGGATGGTTTTGATCCATACGATACCTCTGGGTTATGGGCCCAGCACGCTTCCGCTATTGCCAATCTGCTGACTTTTAGTTGGGACTCAAACCCACAACGTTGTGGACATAGAAGAATTCATGCTGAAATATATGTAATAGCTGACTGCAGCTTTCTATCAATGCACTGTGTGGTAGCTCTCTTCAGTGTTAACGCTTTGATCTGGGATGAATCGTCCATTTCCCTAGTACTTAGGTTCCCTTAACAAAGTTAAAATCCAGTTAATAAAAATGTGCTAACACTTTTGAAAAAAGCGTTGACTACCTTGGGTTTGAAGGTATTCTTGGTAGAGATTTGACACAAAGCCAAAGTTTTGATGGAAAGGATGCTTAGCAGAGGATGGTTTGATCCAGCCGACCTCCTGGGTCTATGGGCCCAATGCGCTTCCGCTGCACCGCTCTACTGACACCCAGATGGGACTCGAACCCACAATCCCCTTGCTTAGGGAGGCTAGTGCACTTATCCATTATAGACCACTGGGGCTCTTGGCATGCAGCAAGCGCTTTAGCGTTGTGGACATTAGAAGAATTCATTCTGAAATATATGTAATACTTGACACAGCTTTCTATCAATGCAATGTGTTTAGTGGCTCTATCTTGATTCAGTCTAAACCCTTTAACTACAGGAATGGTGTATTGCATTTCTTGGAGATTAATAAAGTTAAAATCAGTCAATTGAAGGTCAATTCTTCTTCTTTGCTTAGGTGTCATACTGACACAGGAAGACCAAAGTTTTGATGCAAGGTTTCATAGCTTGAATGCGTTTAGATCCATCGACTTCTGGGTTATGGGTCCAGCCTGCGGCTCCCGCTCGTCCTCTGCTGACTTACTGCCCAGATGGGACTCCCAGCCACAATCCCTGGCTTAGGAGGCCAGTGCCTTATCCATTAGGCCACTGGGGCGCACTTGAAACTGTCGGCAAGCGCTGGCGTTGTTGTGCACTGTGCTAGTGCTCCGCTCTTGATTCCAGTCTAAACCCTTTGCTCTGGAATGGGTGTGTGTGTGCATTCCTTGGACTTAGAGTTCCCATTAATAAAAGTTCGAAATCAGTCAATAAAAGTGTGCTGCTTTTTTTGAAAACGTGTCTACCTTGGGTTTAGAAGGTCTTCTTGGTAGGGTGACACAAAGCCAAAGGATTTTGATGAAAGGATGCCTAGCAGAGGGATGGTTTTAGATCCATGCGACCTCTGGGTTGCTGGGCTTGCTCACCTTCCGCTCAGCCACTCTGCTGACACCCCAGATGGGTCTCGAACCCACAGTCCCACAGCTTAGGAGGCCAGTGCCTTATCCATTAGGCCACTGGGGCTCTTGGCTTGTCGACAAACCTACAGCGTTGTGGACATAGAAGAATTCATGCATGACATATATGTAATAACGACACAGCTTTCTATCAATGCACTGTGTTTACGCGCTCTCTTCAGTGTTAACCTTTTTTTTGATCTGGAATGGTGTGTTTCATTCCTAGTACTTAGGTTCCCTTAAAAAAATTTAAAATCAGTCAATAAAAGTCAATCATTCTTCTTTGTGAGGGTGTCCTTATGTTGTGATGAGCCAGGAGTTTGATGCAAGGCTACTTGGCCCTTGGCCTGATGGCCCAACATACAACGGTGTGGTAATAGAAGAATTCATGCTGAAATTATATGTAATAACGACACAGCTTTCTATCAATGCACTGTGTTAGAGCTCTATCTTGATTTCAGCGGTCTAAACCCTTTGCTCTGGAATGGTGTGTTCATTCTATTGTACTTAGGTTCCCTTAATAAAAGTTAAAATCAGTCAATAAAAGTGTGCTGCTTTTGAAAATGTATGACTACCTTAGGTTTGAAAGGTCCACTCTTCTTTGTAGGGTGTCATATGTTTCAGAGTCAAAGTTTTACTGATTCAAGGTTTCAGCTAGCAGAGGATGGTTTCAATCCATCAACCTCTGGGTTATGGAAGTAGTAATAAGCTTCAGCGCTTCTTCATACTCTGCGATGCTGGGATGGGAATCAAACCCACAATCCCACAGCTCAGGAGGCCAGTGCCTTTATCCAAATGGGTCATTGAAGGTCATTCTTCTTACGTAGGGTGTCCTTATGACACATGAGCAAAAGTTTGATGCCGAGGTTTCATAGCAGAGGATGGTTTGATCCATCGACCTCTGGGTTATAAGGCCCCTATGCGCTTCCGCTCGCCCTTTGCACGACACCCTAGATGGGACTTGGAACCCACAATCCCGGCTTGGGAGGCCAGTGCCTTATCCATTAGGCCACTGGGGCTCTTGGCTTTAAGCAAACACACAACGTTGTGGACATAGAAGAATTCGCTGCTGACACCTAGCGCCAATATGACAGCAGCCTTCTATGAATGCATTGTGTAGGCGCTCTCTTCAGTGTTAACAACTTTTGATCCTAGAATGGTGTGTTCATTCCTAGTTACTTAGGTTCCCTTAACAAAAGGGATTAAAATCAGTCAATAAAGTCAATCATTCTTCTTTGTAGGGTGTCATATGACACATGGGCCAAAGAAGTTTTTGATGCAAGGCTACTTGGCTCTTGGCCTGATGGCAAGCCTGGCGTTGTGGTCATAGAAGAATGCATGCACAAAGAATTATAATGTAATAGCGACACAGCTTTCTATCAATGCACTGTGCTAGTGCTCCATCTTGATTCAGTCCTAAAGCCCTTTGCTCTGGAATGGTGTGTGCATTCCCTTGGACTTAGAGTTCCCTTAATAAGAAGTTAAAATCAGTCAATAAAAGTGTGCTGCTTTTGCTGAAAAACAGCATTGACTACAGGGTTAGAAGGTCTTCTTGGTAGGGTGACACAAAGCCAAAGTATTGATGCAAGGTTTCATAGCAGAGGGATGGTTTCGATCCATCGAAGCCTCTGGGTTATGGGCCCAGCAGCTTCGCATCGCCACTCTGCCTGACAGCTCAGAGCGGTTCAGAACCCACAATCCCACAACTTAGGAGGCCAGTGCCTTATCCATTAGGCCACTGGGGCTCTTGGCTTTTAACAAGCGCCTAGCGTTGTGGACATAGAAGAATTCATGCTGAAATATATGTAATAACGACACAGCTTTCTATCAATGCACTTGTGTAGAGGCGCTCTCTTCAGTGTTAACCCTTTGATGATCTGGAATGGTGTGTTTCATTACCTGAATACTTAGGTTCCTTAAAGGAATTTAAAATCAGTCAATCATTCTTCTTTGTAGGGGTGTCGCTTATGACACATGAGCCAAAGTTTACGATGCAGGGTTTTCATAGCAGAGGGATGGTTTTGATCCATCGACACCTCTCTGGGTTGCCTGGGCCCTTTCTCACCTTCCTCGCCCTGCTTCCCTCTGCCCACACACCCAGATTGGACTCCAACCCACAATCCCTGGCTTAGAGGCCAGTGCCTTATCCATTAGGCCACTGGGGCTCTTGTTTTCTACCAGCAAGCACAAGCGTTGTGGACATAGAACAATTCATGATGAAATATATGTAATAACGACACAGCTTTCTATCAAGTGCACTGTGTGAGCTCTCTTCAGTGTTATCCAACGCAGTGATCTGGTGGTGAATTGTGTTCATTCCTAGTTACTTAGGTTTCCCTTAGAAACTGTTTAAAATCAGTCAATAAAGTCAATCATTTCTTCTTTTGTAGGGTGTCATACTGATTTTGTGAGGCAAAGGATTTTGATGCAAGGCCCATGGCTCTTCTTGGCCTGATAGCCAAGCGCTATAGTTGTGGAGAGCCATTAGAAGAATTCATGCTGAAATATATGTAATAATACTTGACACAGCTTTCTATCAATGCTGTGTGAAGCTCTCTCTTCAGTGTTAACCTTTTGATCTGGAATGGTGTGTTCATTTCCTAGTACTTGGGTTCCACTTAAAAAATTTAAAATCAGTTAATAAAAGTGTGCTGCTTTTGAAAGAATGTGACTACCTATGGGTTTGAAGGTCTTCTTGGTAGGGTGACACAAAACCAAAGTTTTGATGAAAGGAGTTTCTAATAGAGAGATGGTTTGATCCATGCGTCCTCTGGGTTTTGCCTTTGGGCCCCATGCCGCTTCCTTCTTCGTAGAATGGGACTTCGAACCCACAAATCCCTAGCTTAGGAGGCCGAGTGCTTTATCCATTAGGTCATTGAGAGGGTCATTTATTCTTTGGCAGGGTGTCATTATGACTTACATAGCCAAAGTTTTGATGTAAAGGTTTGATCCATCTACCTTTGAGGTATGGGCCCAGCATGCATGCTAAGCCACATCAAATATGCCCAAAGATTGGGTTCTTCTGCCAATAGTTATAAGAACGTTTAAAGTTTTTTCTGTGTTCCTTCGCTTTGAAAGCCCATTGGAGAATGCACCATCAGTTAGCTTCATTTCACAGTGTCAGACAAGAACCTTACTCTTTGTTACTGCCCTTCAAAAGCTTGGTAATGATTTGGACTTAATATGTAAGTTTTGAAATTACATAAGAAAAGTTATTCAAATCATAATGCCAAGAACTGCCTAGTGTTAAAATGTTTGCCCTCTTTAAATAATCATCTGTCTCATCAAAATGTCAGTTCCTCATCAATTTTCTATAGTAAGATATTTCACAAAGAAGTATTCTGTTTTTAAAAGCCAACATATAATATCATTGTATCATCATTTTGCTTTAAAACTATTAAAATGTTTTTTAGCAATTAAAAAGTATCTTGATTTGCCTATAATGTAATTATAAGAATGTAATGAAATGTTTTATTTGCATAATGTTTGTAAATACCAATTATGTTGCATGCAGTATATTGCAGAAAGTGAAATCGTGAGTACTCTGCAACAGAGTAGTTGCGAAAGCTTAGTAACAGTGAGGAGTTCCATTATTGTTTGGAAAGCGAGAAAACCAAGGTTTAACAAGAGATTTTTTGTCCTCTGATTTTCTGAGTAGACCAGTCTTTTAATAAAAACATAAATAACAATTAGCAAGCTCTGAGGAGATTGCACCTGAAGTGTGTTTGACCAAAATAATGATTTGATTAATGACAATCTCTTGCTGTCGCGTATACAGCACTAATGAATATAAGAGAGACAGCAATCATGACCAGAGTAATCCCCAAGCCAGGATTGGAAAATATTGACTTTTACAAAATAAAGGAATTTCCCAATACATTCTACTCTTTTTACATTATGGGACTTTTTCATTACTTATCTATTGTGTTTCAGGGAATCCATATTACTACAGACTTGGGGATGCTTTTGGGTCAATAAAGCGGTAGTAATAATTATAATATAATCATAAGTAATATATATTTATTTATTCATATTTTAATCATAATAATAATGGTACCACTTGCAGAAATATGCTTCAGAAATATGACTGTATACTTATAAAAGACATAAAATGGCAAAATAAATATGTATTAAAATTGTTGTAAATAATCATAATATGAAAACAATGTTACAATAAATAATTTTTAATTACTACTAATAATTAATCAATAATTCCATAAATGCAATGACAAACATCCAGCTATATGATAAAGATTAGAAGAATAAAATAATGAAGGTCATTAAATCAATGTTATGTTACAATAATAAGTATTATTATTTTTCATGAAACTCTTAGATAGAAAGAAAATTAGACAAGGAAGAAACTGATTAACATGTTACAGCAACCATAGGTGTATTTTTGTTTTATTTCCCCATTTAGGCGATGGGAATAGATGTACAGAAAAATAAAAATAGCAGAGAAAATGTTATGGTAGTTGTACATTTAAAAGTAGTATGTTTCAAACTGTATAACTGCATTACAGTATGATGGCCCCTTATTGGTAACAGTAGTTCAAATGTAGGAGGTTACATTCAGAAGAGCAAAGAAAACATTTTTCAGGAGATACTTTGGAAGTAAAGGTCTACCAGTCTGAGACCCAACCAAGATTTCTTGTGGTGCTGGTTTTAATGTCTGAATTGTGTTTTAGGGAATCCAAAATAATACACTGAAATATGCTGTGAATAACATTTTTTTAACCAAGAAGGAAGAGAACTATGAATAACTCCTGGTGACAGATTATACCTACATCTCCCATCCTGAATAATGTGTCATGTACCTAAAGGGTCAGTTTTTCCCTTTTGCTTATATCCCAAAAATTAAACATCAGCAGGGTTGTCTTTTTGACTAACACTGTACACATGCAAGCTTACCATAATTAACATGGTGTTAGCATAGGTCAGTGTTGGGGAAAGTTACTTTTTAAAGTATTATAATACATAACATAAACATAAAGTTACTCCACAAAAATAACTGAATTCAGTTACCTAGATTTACTTTTTATGAAAGATTATGTTACTTTTACATTACTTTTTTCACCACTGACTGATGCTCATCTCTTCTAGGACTTACAAATGTTTTAATAATAGGCATGTTATGTTTTTTCCTACTGCCGCTAGAGGGTCAATAGTAAACCTGAGATTAATAGAAGTGAAGAAGAAGAAACAGTTTGTGTTAGTTGTTGCTGAGTCGAGACTGTTTTAGTAGTAAAAGCGTCTTTCTTTATTAGAAGATGAGATTAGCTCAAAGGAGAGCAGAAGCTTGAATGTAGCACTGCTCTATATAAAGATGTTACAGGGAAGATCATCGCCCTAAATTACGTTTGATATACAGTGCCAGTATGTAGACACCCTGTTCACTTTAATATAAAATTTGTTTTAAAGACTTATTATGTCTCGACAATGTGTAAGTTATCATGTTATTTTGTCATTCATGCTGCAATTTACAAATATTATGCCAAAATAAACCCATTATTCTATAAAAACAAAATATGTCTGTATTTTTCACTAAATAAAAAAACTAGTGTACTGTAGTTAAACAGTTGGAGTCATATATAGCTTAACAGTAAACAGAATAACAAACTGACAAAAATGCTTAGAATTTTGCTGCATTTCCAGTTTTACTGTAGTGTTACAGGCAGTGTGTCCATTTATTTACCTGGTATCCGAGGTCTACTGTTTGTTAAAATAAGCATGGTGTTCTTGCAGCCAGTTCGCAGCGAGCGATCTTGCAGGGAGAGACAGGACGGTATATTAGATGGGATATAGCTACCAAAGATCCTCATCATGTATGTCTATGAGTGTGTGTTATGTGTACAGCTCCGAATGAAGCTGAGGGTCCAGACCTGCAGTCGGTGACAGGGAATATTTTTGCAGTGTGGCGGTCTGCCATGGCAGAATAAGCATAAGAGCAGCTTCTGTAAATTAATTTAACTGAAAAGTAACTCCACACTACTTTAAAAAGTAACTTAAATATTGATATATAAATTCAAAAACTATTGCATTACTTTGGTTTACTAGTTACATTACATTACTTGTTACTTTAAAAAGTACTCTAAATACGTAATGCTTGTTTCTTGTAATATCGTTACTAACACTGTTACTGTTGGTCATTCATTGGTGTTATTGTTGTCATTATCATCCATAATGTGAATCAGTACCCAGTTACCCTCAGTACCCAGCCTTGTGGCACCCTACAGTGTGTGATGGGTTAGAGAGGTCTGTGAGTGAATTATAAGCCTGTGGTCTAGTGGCACATTGATGTTCTAAGGCCAAGTGCTGTAAGTTATCAAATTTCACATGTGGGAAGTTTGATGCGAGGCTAGAAGTCAATAAACAGCATTCTAACTTAAAAGTGTGTCTGTGTTCTGTAGTTGTTAACCTATTAACTGTCACAGCAGAAATTGAGTATACCATGAAAATCTGAACTACATTTTTTTATGTTTAGATATTAGATATTTTTGTCGCTCATTTTTAGAGGTATTTAAAAATTAATTTTGAGGTATTTTTATAAATTACAGTAACATTACATTTTTTTTAATGTTTTGTTATGAAAAGTTGTCAAATATCTCATCTTGAGTCTTATTGTTACTATAGTCTTATCTTGAGTTACAAACTCTTTTCCATAGCTCCATTGTGTGTGGCTCATCAACTTTGTACCCTCTGTAGCTGCTACTACTACTTCCTGCTCTACAATATTCCTCATTTCTTCCCCTTTCTTTCCCCCTTCATTTTCCTTATTCATCAGCTCTTCAATGTACACCTTCCATCTCAACACACACTCAATTTTTCTTGTTAGCACATTTCCATCTCTGTCTTTAATCCCCAGCCTTATCACATTCTGCACATTCTTCTCCTCATCTCTATCCCTCTGCCTCCCTTTAGGCTCCATCTATATACAAGTCCTTCTCTAGCTTTCCACTTCTTGTGTCTAACCTGGCATTTTTCTCAGCTCCTCATATGCTTTCTGTTTAGCCTTCTCGCCAATGCTTCCTACTCTTCACTCTTTTAGCTATGATTCCTCCTTCCCCAAGTAATCCTGTCCCTACTTTCCTCAGACATCACTTCTGTTTGTAGTTTCCCAGTCATCTAGGAAGTTTCTTCCCTGACCACCCAAGGCCTGTCTTAGTTTCTGTCTGAATTCCTCACACAACATTCTTCCTTTTTTAACTTACACCACTTGGTCTTCTTTTCCATCTTTCCTCTTTCTTCCTGACCACCATAGACATCCCACACATCACCATCCAAGCCATGTCTGGCTACACTCACTCCTACCACCTGCTTTTGCAGTCATTAACCTCTCTCTCAGATTGCCTCTGTTCTTCTAAATAATGTAGTCAACCTGCATACTCCTACCTCCACTCTTATATGTAACTCTATGTTCCTCCCTCTTCTGAAATCAGTGTTAACAACAGCCATTTCCATCCCTCTTAGCAAAGTCCACCATTTCTCTTCCTATCCATTCCATAATAAAAACAGTTCATATGAACTTCCAATACCTTCCAATTTTATGCACTTTGCTACCCTTCCACCTGGTCTCCTGCACACTCAGTATATCTACCTTCCTTTTGATGTTTAGAACTCCTATTTTCAGACTCCATACTTCTGACTTTCGTCATCTCTCTCTGTCTGAACCTGTCTGCCTTCTCTTTTCTTTGAACAACAGTAGCCCACTTTCCGCAGCACCCCTGTAGGTCAAATGTAGTACTGGTGGTGGCTGATGTTGTTAACCTGGGCCTCAAATGATCTGGTATGGAATTCCCACTGACTTGATTCGATAAGTTTAAATTCTCTACAAGTTTTTAAGCCGGATGTGCCATGCCTGACACAACCCTCTTTATTTATCCTGGCTTGTGACCGCACAGAAGTCACTGTCTTGAAACCCTAATGGCTAGATTTAACCTCTCTCTCTCCTTAAGTAATTTGTATTAAACTGGAGTCTTTTGACTCTGTGTCTCTGTTTGGCTAAACATGCTTTTTTAGATTAATGGATCACATAATATACTGTACAAGACATCTGGATCTGGATCATTTGTTAGTTTATTTTATATTCTTATTTGCTCTCTCTGTGTCTCTTTTCAGATCAGAGTTTGAATTGGACTATGACTGCTACCAGGATGAACTTTATGAGGTGGCAATATAATTACAAGGCTCGCTGTTTGCCTGCTCCAGTCAAATTATAATCCATGACTAATGTGGGCTATCATAACAGCTTCTTAAGTGATGCCTGTGTGGTCATGTTAAAATGAGAAGAAAGGTCATCTTACTCATGTCCTGAGACATTTTAGATATTAAAAGTTAACACTTGATGGACTCTCTGACCTAAAACACATCTGTTGATTAAAAACACAACAAAATTAAAATTACAATGCAAGCTAGTACTCCACTAACAGTAGCTTTAGAATATGGGTAAAAAAGCTTGAAACAACAATAAGGGTCCTACAAGGTAAAGGAGAGAGACAGGCTAAAAAGACAGAGTAGGATTAAGAAACAGAATGAGGAGGTGGAGAGACAATATGAAAACGAGCTTGTCACTCCAATGAAGAGATTATTGAGGCCGTGAAGACAGATAGGACTAAAGCCCTCCTCACTGAACCACTCCACTCTGTCTCACAGCACACACACACACATCTCCGTCACCATCATTTTTATCATATTTTTATAGTACTATAGTACCTATAGTACTAGTAGCTCTCAAAAAGAGAATATGCTGCAATAATATTTTGATAATTCTGTACTTTAAAGCCCACCACAGATTTTACCTGTTCACAGCAGACAGACCATGTGTATTCTGTGTATACTATGGATGTGGGATGAAATGGCGAAAGCACAGCTGCACATCGAAAGCTATGCACAAACTGCGTTTTGACCTTTTGGCAAAACAAACAGAGAGTCAGGATGAAATGACCCAAGCAATATAATATAATATATTATAAAGTAATATTCCAGTATGAATTGACTTCACTTTTTTACATTGAGTAAAAACAGTGAACGAGTAGGCTATGCAGTGGATTTACTTTAATTTCTGGACATTCATTTTTTATCTACCTAACATTTAAATAATTTTACTTCTTTTATATGTGCTGCTTTGGATATAAGTGTTACTATTGCATGGCTTTCGGATTGGATTTTAACCACTCAATTTTATTTATTATAAATAAAATGTAATGTAGTTATTTCAACCTACTTTACATTTTACTTAAGTGTATAGGAGACATAACCAGATCTTTTATATTGTTTCTTAAAGAGTTTGATCACTTTACTTTCTGTTGTGGAATATAAAATATTTCTATGTTTACATTTGCAACCACAGAAAGTGTGTACCTGTATATACAGAAATAAACACTAACAGTGCAGGCGTAATGACAGGAAATATATTTTAATGGACTTTTTCGATTATTTAACAAATCAATGGTAGAAACTATAAAGATAAATTGTAAGTTTTCATAGTTTTACTTAAAAATAAGGTAAATTGCTATTATAGGCTATATGCTTGGACAATTTTTGTGGAGAGGATTTCACTTCCTGTAATAAGAGGAATGCAAAAGAAATTATAATAAAACCATAATATTGATTTTTGCATATGGACCTTACTGTCAAGATTTCTTCTTCTAAAACAGCTTTTATAAACAACTTGAAGGAATTTTTCTTTTGCGGCAAGTGCAACTTTTATCCTCCAAGACCATAAACATGTCATTTTTAAAGGCAATTGAGCAAAAGCTTTTAAAGGATGGACAAAAAATGTCATTTTTGACTCTTCCCTCTTTGATTAAACATGAATAAACAACACTTTGCAGAAGAGCTTCCACTGGAAGTTAACAAGTAGATTAGGACTGTCTCATCATAAAGCCAATATCTTAGCAAACACTACCAAGCTGAAGATATGATTTTATTTGTTGTTCAGCATTTATTATGATAGTGGGATATGATTTGGTTGTTATGCACTACACAGTAACTAAGTGTATCAGGAAAATAAAACACCTTAACAGCAGCTACAATTCTCTTAATGTTCTTTTTACTTGTAGGATGTATGACTACCAGTCTGTCTCCATCCATTAATGTCTCCACCAGTCAGATGGTGGTCTAAGTAGACTACCAAGCACTGGCTCGGGTCATGATTTCATCCCCTTCTTTGCTGTCCACAGCCAGAGACGAAGTCGGAACGGGTTCCCATCCCAGAGCTTCTTAGGACCTCACTCACCAGCAGGGCCAAGTGTATGAGATTTTCTACACACAATCAAACTCTTACACATCTGTAGTGGTGTTCACATTCCAGCCCATTCATGTTTGTTCGAATTTTGCATCATAATGAGAATATGGATAGCATGCACTCTGTCCCTTTTATGATGTATGTGCCATCAGTTACTCTATAACATGATTAAAGATGCTCATGTGGAAAACCGAACTCCAGATGGCTTTTTCATTAAACTGTCTCCTTCTGTCATTCAGCTATATCACAACACACACCCATTACACTCAAATTAACAGAGCAGAACCACCAAGAATGACTCTAGAGGGCTTATTATTTCTAGCTTCCATTACCTACATTTCCAATTTGTGCAAACATAAGATGAATATTACTGCATGAATACTTATCTCTTTGCTGAACACCTTAGTAAAAACAGAATCTTTTACTCTGTGTTCTGTACACAGTATTTTATCTAAGACAGTAATGGTAGGCAAAGCAAAGCCTCTTCTATATAATCTAGAGTTAGGGCTGGCAATCATGGTTGGCTTTGACCATATGGTATTAGACCAGGAGTGCTAAGAGAAGTGTTATTTTGTGTATTACACATGTGATATCAAAGTGGTAGCCCTTGAGGCAAGGGCTACTTTACTCGGTTACCCAATACACAGTAATCTGCTTATTTTTATATCAATCTGTATCCAAATACCATTTTGGCATTCAGGAAAAATCCTCCTTCCTTAGCCTGGAAACCAAAATGTGAATGTGAAAACATCAAATTAAACTCACACACACATATAAGCGTTCATTCTTTTACCTTTATATAGAAAAAAGATTAGGAAATCTTTAAATAGATGGAATACATTGTAAAGTTTTCATCTGCGATCTCTTCTGTAGTGAAGATGGAGGAACTTCAGACTGAGCAAAGTGCTGCAAAGAGCTAACTGTAATAAAGATGCAGATTGATGGTCTGTTAGAAAGTCTGGACAGGATGGACAGGCAAAGACAAGAATCAACAGGTCAGGGGAACAAATCAGAGATGTAAAATCCACTGCTTCAAGCTGTAGGAAAGAGGGTATTCTTTTTTGATTTGAGATGACAGCAGTCCTCTGCCATTACTCAAGGTGGTGTAGAGTGGTTATATTGCCACCCAGTGGACAAAACATATCACATGACATTACAGGACTGACACTCACTAGCACATGGAGCACTATATCAGCAATTCACCAGTTCGAATTTTGTTTTATGGATCTACATGTTTTCAGCTTCTTCACCCATTTATCATCACAAGATGGAAGTTTGGGAGGGTCGCTGTCACATCCTTCTCTAGTCAGCAGTCCAGAAGCATCTCCCTCAGAAGTCTTGCAGAATTCCCACTGCAGGACTCCTCGAGACAGTCATCAGCTGGGGAAGATTAGTGATGAAGACATACTGTCCACACACAGTAAGACACCTAAGATTAACTATGCAATCATAAGGATGTTGTTATAGTCATGGGAAACTTTAAATCTGCTTTCTAATGTGATTGCTTGGTTTCAATTTAAGTTTGATAACGCTTTACTCCCAATTATTTGATATTTCTTAGTGTGGTAGATAATGACTTTTTAGGGAGAAGCTGGCATCAAAACTTTGGTCTTGTTTCCAAGCCATCAACAAGATTTTAAAGATACATTTGCCTTTGTTCTCTAAACCGTCACAGTACATTAGATGCCACTGGTCTCGGGTGCATGCACTTGGAGAATACATCCGACATGTGACAAATGGGGTCCTCATGCAACCTACATCTCTAATCCAGAAAAGTAATGCAATGCTGTTTGTTAACATCACAACATGAAAGAGAGCAGACACAGGTTCCTGTGCAGAACAAAACCCAAAACAAGAGCAATGAGTTCAAATGACATGCAAATTCTCAAGAGCCCCCTGCATGTTTTGTGAAATTAGCAGTGTGGGAAAAGTTTCGGTTCTGCAGGAATTGAAGAGCGAGTGGGATAAGGAGGTGTGTGTTGGCATTGGCAGTAGAAAGATTAGGTGTTTATACAAGTCCCCCACAAGGTTAATTATTATGTGTCCAGGCCCTGTTTAGTGGCCAGTACAGAAAAATATTAATATACTGCTGGAGTAAGGGGTTCAAGTACTTGTATTTAGTAATAGGACTAATAGACAAGATGTGTATCCAATCATAACCCAAATTAAAGCAGCTAATGCAAGTAAAGATACAGCTCCTTGCTTTTAATTCTCCTTATTGTGGTATGTTTGAAAACTTGATCTTGTGAAAAGTTTGAGAACCACTGTACTAGTAAGTTTGTTGTAAAACCATAGTAACCAAACATAGCCAGACATTGCGTCTTCTACTATAGTGGCCATTTGTGACATTACAAACAAAATATAAAAATATAAATGTAAGAAACTAAATTAAACAACAACAGTCTTTTTATATAAAAAAAACTTTTACACAATAAGGTTGTATTTTGTTAACAATTAGTTAAAGTGTATTAGCTAACATGAACTGTAACAATGAACAATACGCTTTTAGTATATTGATCGCTAACTAACACATTAACAAAGATTAATAACTGCTTTAAAGCTGGGAGTAAAGAACTAATACAACCTTAAGCTTTCCCTCATCTTGGTGTGTAAAACAAATAGCTTTCAGTAGTTTTTAAATCATGTATATAAGTTCTTATTTATTAAACTATGAAAGTTATTAAACTTTACCTACTATAAAAAGCATTAGTTGTAATAGTCTATGGCATTGTTTTGCATGGATGGACCATAAAACAGCCTAGAGATTCTTCGATTGATACCAAAACCGTGGGTCCCAGAACAGAGGTAATGCACGTGCATAAAACCATGGACTTCTGTGTGTAACGCTATATATACCCTTTCTAATTCGCCTTTTCTGCTGCTGGAGTACAGTAAATGTTATGCGAAGTGTAATGCTAAGTGGTTTCAACTAGGAAAAATGTATTGGAAAAAGATGAAAAGCAAGCAACACTTTGCTGATTTAGGACTTCCTCTAGAATGTGGTCTTATAGGGTGAGTTTTTTACTGGTAGTCCACTCTTACATGAAGATTTTTTGGGTATAATATGTCACAGTTTACTTGATTTTGCTTATCCTCACCTACATAAATTAATCCTCTAGTGTCCTGCACCCTAGTAAAAATTTTATTATTACTACAAAAAATTATATCCCGGACTTATATTTGACTGTATGCATACCAACAGAGAGAGGTGCAAACTGCTTCCTGGTCACCTACTTTCTCACTGCAAAATAAGTGGACAACAACCCAGAAGCTTAATAACCAAATGCAAACATATCTTCTCTTACATGGCAAACAAAAGTGCAACAAGCTTTCATTTATGACTGTCATTACTTCAGCATATTAGACCCTTTATTTTGTGACAGATCTGCTCATGCAGCAAAAATTACACACTGACTCTGAAGCTTTTTAGCAGTGACAGACCATCACATACAGCATTGCTGTTTGAGCCACAAAGACAAAGCTAGTGCAATTAAAGAACTAGCATAGATAGCTGAGGAAGGAACAATGGTGCCACAGACAGTTCTTTTCTCTTTGGATCTTTTGAGTATAAAGAAAACACTGTTATTCCTTGAGAAAGCACTTTACAATCCATGTGTAATTATCACACAGTGTCTGTCCTACTCTGCTGACACACACACATTAAGTACATTTTGTCCCCTCCACTTCTCGCAGTAATTCCACAGGCAAAGTCCCCACTACTCCTGACAATGTGGACTGAGACATTATGTGTAAGCCCACCCTGCAAACTCTAAAACTGGCTAACATAGCAGTACAACTAATTGCACTTGCTACTAATCTGTGCTCACAATAGCTGGTATTACTTTGTGCTGTTTTTCATTATGCCTAAATATCCCACTTTTTAGTTTGTAGATAATCAGCCTTATCAGATGAGTTTTCTAAAAGACAGAAATGGGGTCAGGGATGTTTATGTGAAAGATTAAAAATAGCTAATTATAATGAGGATCTCTCACCAGTGAAATAGGATTAATAAATGTATTTTACAATAACCTCAGATAGAACTTAAACCATTAATAATAACACTCATGCTGTTAAAACATGGAATCCATTTTATACCATACTCAAAACAGCTCTTGTATAAGTCCTAATGTGTTTAGGTGTAATAAGTTTAATGTGGGTCTGTATAATGTGGGTAGACATATGGGTGTCCCATATGGTGTAACATACAAAAAATTTAGAAAAAAACCTTTAAACAATTAAGTGTTCTTTTCATCCTATATGTTTAACTCCCCAGCAATGAAGATACATCTCTCATGTGCTATATATTTTATAGTTTTAACTACACATATACAATCGAATAGTGGTTCTTAAACTTCTTTCTGATCAAGTACCACTCCTTCAATAAAACTCAGTTGTCTCCGCAGTACCCTCTAATCTACATAAGCAACATAGAAATCACACAAAATAAACACACAATAAAACTAAAAGTAGAGTTTTCGTGAATCTTACTCTTTGCCCTCGTGGATACATACATCTTGTCCTATAATTCTAATGTATTATTAACAATACTTTCAACTTTATAATTCTAATAACACTTCAAAAATCATTTTTCATTTGCCTGATGTTTTAAACTCAAGAACATGTGTTTTCTATGTGTTTTTTATTCAAGTTACTTTAGCAGTAATAGTGCACATAACGCTTTCTGTTGTGCAAAATTGTAAACAGAGGCTCTGCAGTAAAAAGACTCCTTCCTGCAGATTTAGTAATCCTTGTGTGGGACTCCCCAGAAAGACTATAAAAAGCTGTATTAAAGATTGAGACAATGCTTGGCTAAATTCGATTAAACACGGACTATAGGCATAAATATATGAACAAACATACAGAGAGAAGCTGTATATGACAAACAGATATCTAGGAGATCAGATTATAAAAAGTGACATGCATAATATAAGGTGGTGGATTAAATGGTCTGTTGTGTTTTTATTTTAAAAAATGATAAAACAAAGTCATGTAAGTCTAAACAAAGTTTTCTACAAATTTGAGAGACTGATATAATGAAAATTGGGCTTTCAGGTGACACTTTTAGCCAAGTGGAACCAACAAAAAAGCCACTAGGGACCATTCAAGTTCTCTAGGGGCCATTCATGTCTCTATATACAGCTGTATAAATATTGTTTTAGGCTTTAGAATAGTATATTAGTAAATCAAATCAATAGTAAATTTTAACTAATAATTTTATCGCATAAGCTCTTATATAAGTGAATATTTTTATTAGTGTCTCTCAGTTTGGTCAAAGAATGAGAATTGGTGGGGCATTTAACATGCAATGAAAGGTCATATATGTATAAGCTTATTTTAGCAATTGCTGGTGTTGTTTTGTAGTAAAGAAGTTAAGCTATTTAGGTGATTTGTGCTTTGCTTTGGTTAACCTGGCTCATATCTAATACCTCCTTTATGTTTATTCACCACAAAAAATTTAATTACATCATAAATTACAGTCAAAATGTCTATCATTCTATCGTAAAAATCTATCATTAATTTTAGTGCAGAATGACATTATGTCACTACATGCCTTTAGTTGTGAATTCCTCCTAATAATTTTACAATACTATATATAATAAATTACACTCCAAATATATTACAGTTGTGGACAAAAATATTGAAGAAAAATATTATTTAAGAAAATAAAGTGTAAAGTAAAACAATCTGCCTTGTTTTTCTTTTGATCTCTATTAAAAAAATCACAAAAATACAATGTTTCCATTGAAGCTAAAAACAATTGGAAAGTGGGGTATGGGGGAATCACATTATGGAACAAATGATTTTTGACATTGCACACAATTACAATACCCCATTTCATTTAATATTTTCTCTGCTACAAAATAACAAGTCTTCCCTTATAATGTCTGATGAGGCTGAAGCATTTTATGGCAAGTGATATTAGACTACTCATCCATACAGAATTTCCTCCTCCAGATCCTCTAAATGTTGACGCTTTCTTCTTCTTTAGTTCACCCTGGTGGCAGAATTGTGGCAGAACCTTGATTTTGTGCTCAATGACCCATTTTTGTTTTGATTTTTGATGTTTTTAACCAATGTCCTCATGGAAAGATTTAACCACCTGCCTATTATAAATATCTTTTAGTAAAGCTGTAGGCTATTGTTTTTTATCTTTTGTTATTTGATTACATTTTGCCATGTATCTGAATTTCCAGGACCTTTGGTATAGAAGTAGATCCACAACAACAAATATCTGGCTGTTTATTTAATTGTAAGTGACACTTTTTTATTCCTTTGTGCACCAAACCTGTCTTGTGTTCTTAAGGGACAAAAAACTTTCATTTCATTTCACCTTAACATAGAATCAGGTCCGTCTTGAAAATTACAGTATGGCAAATTACTAATATTGGATAATACTTTTGCATGAGAGCAGTGGATTTGTTTCTTTTACTGTGTCCCAAAACAACTTTGTTATGGATGTGTTGTTTTCTCTTATTTTATGTTAGCTTTTGACCACAAAGATTTAACTAATTTCCTCAAGTAGTTCTCCATCTGTGGTGCTTTGAAGTGTCTCTTTGGCCACTCAACTTTTTCCTTTGCTCTTGCATTAAGACAAGATAGAGACATATCCTCTTTCAGGCAGATTTGCAACATCTCCAGTGGATTAAAATCTTTTCATTTTTACCCTGATGCAGGTGCAAAATGTATTTTTATTGTTATAACTATTTCCTTTAAAAACCCAATTGTTTTTGTGTAGCTCAGCAATCTTTTAATACACACTCAGAACTATATGGATTTTATATATTACCCATTGTGATGAATGATAATAATATTTGACCTTTGGGCAGTTTGTAGCCTAGTGGGTTAGAGAGTTGGACTTTACGACCCAGAAAAGTTACTATCGTTTGATTCCCAGTACCAACAGGAAACAACTGAGGTGCCCTTTTGAGCAAGATTAATCTTTACCCTAATCAAGCCCCAGTGTGCCACTGGTAAAGGTGTAAGTTGCTTGGATAAAAGCGTCGGGTAAAATGTGTAAATTTAATATTTATTATTATGTGGGAACAGAAAGTCATGACTGGACAATATTAGTTTCTAGTCCCCTTAAAGTGCTAAAAAATGTAAATGTGAATCTCACTGGGAATATACTTTAAGAGAAATTTTACCTTTAAGAATTTCTAGGGTGCCAATAATTATGTCCAACATGCATTTACTACTATGGATTTCACTGTAAGGACTTGATGAGGTGTTTTTCCCTACTTTGAATTGTTTTGGTTTCAATGAAAATGTTGTATTTTGGTGATTTTTAAATAAAAGATCAATAGGGAGAAACAATGCAGATTTATTTTTTACAGTTTTCTTTTCTTCATAGTTACTTCAGGGGCCAATATGTAGAGTCAACATATTAGGTTTGTTTTTAAGATTTTTGCGACAGTCAGGTTACAAGATACAAGCTCATTTATATATTATTAGGAATCATTTTTATTTATAATAAAAGTTCAGCTAACTAAAGTGGACAATTTCTACAAATCCACATTTAGCCACAATTTACATTACTCTTACTCATTTGTCTGATTAAATTTTATTTTGACCAAAAAAATAGACACAATACAGAGTGTTTTAATGAACATGGTCACTTTAGCAACTAGGGATGCACCTGATACCCTATACTGGTATCGTATCAGGTCCGAGCACTGGGCTCATGTACCTGGTACCGCTGTAAAACACCCCATACCTGTAAAGGCCGCATACCCCTGTGACATCATCGACAGCGAACTTCTCAGTGCACAGAGACCTTCCGGCAGCAGCTTCGGTTTCGCAGTGCCGAACACCGGAAAATCATTTTGGTCGCATATGCGACCGAAATTTCGATCTTTTGGCGACCTCAAATAATATTTGGGAGCACACCGTGCCAGACTTTCTATCATTTTGTTGTAGTATCAGTTTTATTTCTCTACAGAGCGATCGGTAATTTCACGGGCAGAGGCATGTTCAGTGCTACTTTCATTGCTTTTAAAACGCGCTAGACAGACGAGTTTGCCGCGCCTCGTGCCTGAGCACAGTGTTTCATGTGTTACATACGTGTTACCTCCAGCACGTAGTTACAGCTGGGAGCGCGCACCTCGTGACTGAGCGCTGTGTTTCATACAGCGCGTTACAGTGGGAGGCAGACCTCGCGACTGAGCGCTGTGTTTCGTACAGAGCGTTATTGTTGGGAGCGGCGCACCTCGCGATCTGCAATCTCGCAACTGACTGTATAGTAATGGCAGGTTTGTATTTTTAAATACATCCACGAGCAAACCCTTCAGTAGTATCTGTGGCTTCCTCATTAAAGCGGTGCAGCAGTCGCCAGGTGCTCCAGCTGTGCGTTATGAAACAGTTGCCTAGGCAAGATGACACTGCAGAAGACACAATATAAGCATAACGTGATGTGATGTAGTTTCAACAGAAGCTCTTAAAGGTTATGATGAGAACATTTGAGTGTTTAGTCAGTGCAGATTTACGCAATATAAGCATAACGTGAGATGTGATGTAGTTTCAACTGTTTCTCTTAAAAGGTTGGGTGATGAGAACATTTTGAGGGTTTAGTCAGTGCAGAAGAGATTGTTGACAGTGTGATATGAGAACTTTCGCCTCCCACATACAATTTAAAGGGATAGTTCAAGCACTTTTCTATCATTAGTTACTCAACTGTTTTAAACCCGTATAAATTTAGTACAAAGAAGATATTTTAATAAAAGTAGTAGTAACTAAAACCTTATACAGGTTTGGAAACAACAGGAGGGAGACTAATTCTACTTTTAAGCATATAACATGTAAGTGTTTTAGGTTTTATAAATGGAAAATGTGTTTTATGAAAATGAAAATTGTACTTCATTTTTTATCAGTCAATTAGCATTTTGGCCATATAAATACATGGTTGTTTAAGTTGAGTTAAACGGTCTGTTATTCTTTATTGTCGGTGGGTGCTCCTAAATTTTTAAAACTCTCTTAGTGTATATAATCACCCATACCAAGTTAAAAAGTTAATTTCTGGAGCCCCTGTTCAGTGATTGTTGTTGTTGCTGTTTTATTAGTGTTGATTTGTGTTGTTTTCAAATTCAAAGAAATCTGATAGCCATACCAATTTGTAGTTGTGGTGCTCATTAATTTTGGTGGGTGCTCCTAAATTTATGGTTGGTGCTCCTTAACTTTTTGAAGTTGGGAGCACCAGTGCTACCAAGCAAAAAGTTAATTTCAGAGCCCTGCCTTTGGTTTACTAGTTATGGAAATTATTAGATACTGTGAAAATTATTTGTACATTGGATAACTTCTGGTAGGGACAAGCAGAAAAAAATGGTTTGAGTTACAGTTGTTCATAATTACAGATAAGCTGTCCTAAAATTATTAGTAGTCCACTTCGTGACATTACTTGGAAAAACTGGCAGATCCCAAAAACAGGAGTATCGGGCGCAAAGTACCAGGAAAAAATATTGGTACCTCTCGTGACTCGGTCTTTAAAAAATGGTATCGGTGCATCCCTACTAGCAAACCATTATATGTTTGTGTGTATCTGTGTGTATGTATGTATATATATGTACTTTCCTTTGCCTTTTTAACAGGATGCTACTGCACAGGTCTAAGTTGGTAAGATGAAATCTGAAGAAACACCACTAGGTATTCATAGTCTATTTCATAGTATATTTTTCACCTCAATCATCTGTTCTTTTATATTCACATATTGATGGAAAAGTAAAACTCAAGATGAAATATTTGACAAATTTTTATAACAATTAAATATATTTAAAAATAAAAATATGTTAATGTTACTGTAAGTTATAAAATATTCTAAACACAAAAATAAAACACTTAAAATGTTTGAAAAATATATCAATATCTAAAAATAAAAAAATCAGTTCAGATGTGCGCATTTTCATGTGTTTCCTGAATGTCTGCTTTTTTAAATGGGAAACATAAAATATAAGAGACTGGTATAACGTGCTAATCCGGGTCTGCTACATCCCTCAATCTCTATCCACACCTTTTCCACGTAACACCTGACAGCATAAAAAAAAACTTTTCCTCTACAGGTATTTACTCTTAGCACTGCATAACATTGTAAACTTAGGGAAAGCACTTCAAATGTACCTATTGCTGCCGCTTTGATGTATCAGCGCTCATTGTCTCCTAATATTTGTAAGTCGCTTTGGATAAAAGCTGCCAGCTAAATGCCTAAATGTAATGTAATGTGTAATGGCATAAAACAATGGGTTATTTCAAAATACCAAAATGTTTGTTTTAATTATTCTGTCGTGCAGTTTCTTTGTAAATTATAACCTGTAGGCAACTCCTCATCATACTGATGTGAAAAGCACATGTGCAATCTGAATGAAAATATGCTTGATATAGGTGCAAAAGTTTCATAAATATCAAGGGGAAATAGGAGTATGTCAGCTTCTCTGTCACTTCTGGCCAGTAAATCGCTCTGTGTTCTCTTTATACTCTTCATAGTCCATCGTTATGGGGTTGTTTAGTGCGTTGTGAAATAGTATAGCAATAAAATACAGTTTAAAGTTGGGTCATCGCATTATGCATTTTTCTCTACTTTCTTTTTCAACTTTAGTTACTGTATAACGCTATTGCCTGGAGTATTATAAAGAATATGTAAAAAGTAATAAAGCTTAAAGTTCCACTGCAACTGGAGATAACCTTTTATCAGAAGAAGCTTTTCAACTGTGCACACAGCCATCTGCAAACATTGCCACCTGGAAATAATCTTTGTCTGGTTATTCACCAAAGCAGTCAAAGAGAGGGTTTATCCGGATTTGAAACCCAGGGATCTCCCACCGGGAAGCAAGAATCATAGAATCTAGACCTAACCAGCCAAAGGACAAAAGGTTCACATGGATTCATGGTGCACACAGAAAGGAAACGCCAAGAACGTGGTCGCTTATGAATACCCATCTCTAAAGGGTCTTAAAGCCTGAGGACTCTTAATCCCAGGGTCATGTGGGTTCGACTCTATCACGCCATGGTTACCCTTTTTTGCAGCTTTTCTACTCTTGGCCTTTGAGTGGATTACTGGTAAAATTTAGAGCAAATAACAGCCACCTTTCTACAGTTCCCTGCTGCAAGAAGGGGCCTCTAAATTTGAAGTTGGATTTGTTGGATTCAAAAGTCCAAAGTGCTATTGTAAGTTTAAGGCGTGCTCACAGTGCTAGGATACTACCTGTAGGAGGAGTGAAGAGGGTTAGTGTTCGGGCAGTTGCAGCTCAGTGGTTAGAGTGTTGGACTGAAGCAGTCAGATGGCCTCCAAATTCCCCATTACCAGCAGGAACAAACTAACCCAGTGCCCTTCTTGAGCAAGACACACTCAATACCCTAATTGCTCCCAGTGTGCCACTTCCGGTAACTTTCTGTAGAGTCGCTGGATAAAAGTGTGTGGAAAATGTTTTGGCGGAGCTTTATTACACCTTGGAACCCATCAGGAATCTCGCAACCCCAGTAGCTAGATACATGGACCTCTTTATCTTCAGTATAACACTCCCAAACTGGAGCTTATTTCAGCCTCGAGGGAGGAGGCCATGGAACATGAGAACCCACTGGCTAGCGGGTTGTATGCAGTTGCAGGCCGCATTTCAATCACTCTTTAAGTAGCCACTGTCACTTACACAAGACTTCTGGGTGTAGCCAGTAAGGTTGTTGGAGTCCAAGGCATTCAGCTTATTCAATCCTGTGCAGCCTGGCTGTGATGCTGAAGATCTCTGAAGACTCTTTTGTAAGTAAGTGTGAAAGATTGCCCCTTTTCTATTCCAGGGCTATTGCAATGCCGCATGACTGGACATATATTTGCATGCTGTATCTAGGCCTTCAATGCGAGTGGAATGGGTGATAAGACAAAAACCTGTGGGACCATTGAAGATATCCTGTCCCTCTCTGAATGGGTTTTAAATGAACTCCCCTTTAACCTCCAAAATGGTGTCTACGCTTTGTTTGTGTTACTACTACCTTTTATCTTCTGTAGTATAACTCTCTCCAAACTGAGCTATTTCAGCCCAAGGGAGTGGGGCCTGAGCCAGTATCAACTGGTTGTCCGGTTGTACCAGAGTGGCAGGGCTGCATCTTTACCTCTCACAGCAGCCACCGGGTCACTCAGGACAAGAACAAGGTTGTTGGAGTCCATGTCTGTGCTTGTCTCAGTCCCGTCCATCTGGGCTGTGGGATGCTGGAGGAGCTGTTAAGTGTTGGAAATGCCTTAAGTGCAAATGCACATTAGGATGGAGTCGGCGTACTTACTTGCAAGAGCTTTAAACCTCATTTTGTTGTCTCTCTCCACAAGTTAGAAAACTCATGCAGCAGATGCATCTGCCGTGAATTGAAGCTTTTATCCCTCTTGGGTGAGGTAGGAGGACTGTAAGTTGGGCACCCCTCTGTTTCCTTTTCGTGGAAGTGGACTGGTTGTGACTGAATCCACACCATGATGGGCCCACCCTTCTCCCTTCTGTGTGTACGAATCAACTTACTTTCAGTTATTCTTTTAGCAAAGTGCCTTCAGCCTCTTTATCTATGCATTCGTTCCTGTGCAAAAACACTTTCAAAATTTTCTTGGCAATGAGCTGAATGCATACCAATCCAAGCGTGACATGAAATGATAGGACCATCATTAATGCACAAATTTAAGGTTTGAAATTTGGATTTATGCATGTTGTTTTGGCAATCTAAAAGTTATCCTTTATACATAGAAAGCAATTTTAAGCGGTGTGTGCATTTGCAAATTGTCTCTCGCCAAATTGAAGATTCTTTTGTAAATAGAGTGTGGAAAGCATTGCCTTTCTTTTCAGAGAAGCATATTGGTGACAATCACATGTAGCATGGCTACATTTGTATGCTGGTTTCTTGGGCCTTCAAATGGAAATGAATGAATGTGACAAGATTCTAAACCTGTAGACTTGTCCCTACCGAATGCGGTATTGGTTACCCTTTATGACTCAAAAGGAGAGACCTATGCATTTCCTTTTGTTACTTTAATAGATTTCCAATCACAACTCCGAGCAAACCTTCCTTAATACTCACCAGAAGGTCGGACTGGATGGAAACTAAAACAACTTTACTCCTGGGTTCAGATACGGCAACCTGTGAACTAGAAGAACCTCTACTTCCAAGAATATAAGCAAAGGGCTATGTGTGCTTTGTTGACTGAGGGAAGCCATTATGTATGCAGGTTGTTTTCAAGATCTTTATGAAACAAGTAGATTTTATGCAGGTTCCGTGCCTCTAAGGAGCTGGATCGCTATTGGTTTAATGCGGGGTATTGGACAATATGCCACCCTTTATTGTAATCTCCTCCACCGTGGAAAAATGCCTACAAATCTCATGCAACAAATGGCTTCCCTCTGGCTGGTAGCCAATAGGAAAGATTATCGAGCATAGCATGTTTTTCTAGTTCATCATCTTATGTTTAAAGGGGTTTCATCCAATCGAGGAAAGACATCTCCACAGAGCTCTGGTGTTATAAAAAGGCTGTGCTTTGATCTGTTTCTGAAGAAAGATGCCATAGAATATGTTCGTGTGATACTTATAGGAAACATGTTACCCCTCTTGAGATTCTAGGGCCAAGCCCTCTTCCCTTTGCAAAATTAATGGATGCAGCTCTAGCTCCATTAAGACTTCGGTGAGCTAATGGATCCTGAGGAATTTATATAGACAACTGGGTTAGTGGTTAGCTCAGTCAGAGTGTGAGATGCCAGCGATTCCTGAAATCGAAGATGTTGCCATACAGGTGCTTGGGGTTACGCTCTTGTCACTCAAAAAGAGTTAATTTGATTGCTGTATTGCCAGGCCTCTACGCTTTGTCAGAGATTTGTCAAAGGATTTGGGTCTGATGGTGGCAGTAGTCCAACGTGGACTCCTCCTTTGGCCTCCTGCATATGGGACCTCTATACAGGGTACACATTTTTTACAATTGCCAGCAAATCTTTCAAAGCAGACGGTACAGACAAAACAAAACAAAAAGGATATAGTGTAAATAGTGACAAACAAATGAGTCCACATCACAGACTAAAGAGTGGTAGTGTGTGTTTAACCAGGGCTTCTGGAGAGCAGCATCCTCGGCTTTGGTACATCAACTGTGTAGAGATGTTAGCTGTACTGAAAGCACTTTTTAAAAGCAAATCTTAAAGCAGTTCAGAGGCCATCATGTTCTGGGTGAGAAAAGACAATGTGTCATCCTGTCTGTGAAAACCAGACAAAAGTCTAAAATGTCCAATTATCAGGTAAATAAGCATCAATGACGATTTTTACCTATTAATTACACTATGATTTCAATCTTTGACATGACTTCATTGACAATACTAAAGATTCAAAAATTCCCACAAAATATTCTTTTTACATTGACTTTTTGTAGAAAAACAGAAAAAATATTTTTTTTACTTTAGCTGGTTTTTTACAGACTAGGTCAGCATATGTCTGTGGTCTTATACAGAAAAATCATCAGGGGGCCTCCTGAGAACGTGGGAGCAGAAATTCTGCTCGAGTTGAAGCCTGGGGAATGTGAGAGTGTCTGCACCTCTCGCAAAGGTGGTGGAGCAAATTTAAGAAAGTTTGCGCCTCTCTGCAAACGACTCAGTACCAATTGTTCTTTTCTAGAGAGAGTTCTAGAGAGAGTCTCAACTTAGCAAGGATCAGTCTTTACTAGTTAGTCAGGATAGCCATAATTCTGAGCATGGTTTTGTGATCTTTTGCTTCTCCTGGCAGGTCACAGCTTATGGATTCCTCTCTGAGGAGGGAGACATTCTGTAACACAGGCTCTTCTGTTAGCACAATATATCTGACCCATGTCTAAAACTATGGAAACTGTGGGGTCTTGAAAGGATCGCCTTTTGAATTAGGGTGACATCTCAACCAAGGTTGTTTAGACAATTCTTAACTCTAGAGCTCCCACCATTAGGGAAACATTATATAACACCCCAGTTAACTGCCCACAGTGGCTTCAGTAATTGAGTTTCTTCTTAAGACAGTTTCTCTACAGGTCTCTATGCCTTCTAATATTAAGGTATATGCTGTGGCTATATCTGCTTTCTTTTCCCCCTCTACCAGTTTCTAGGGAAAAGATTCATTGGTAGTTCGTTTCTTAAGGCATTTTGAGGATGAGGCCTCAGTATTGGATCTAGGCTAAAGTTTTAGGAAGGGAAGGTACTAGCACCTTCTTTGAGCCTCTTTGGAATCTAGTAAGGATGAAAAATCTGTCTCTCAAACTGACAGTTCTTGCCTTCACCATTACTTTCTAAGGGGGTAGGGCAATCTAGTTAAGCTCTCCCAGCTTCTCCTCCATCATGCCTGGGGTTCACTCCAAATGTCAAGGCTATTCTTCACCCAAGACCAGGTTATGTACCTTAAAGTCCCTAATAATGTGGCCAGTGGTCCTTAACCCTTGCAGGAGCTTTCACCCTCTTCCTCACTTAGTCAGCTGGATCATTAAAGGTTACACCTCTATTATGTCCTGGTCAGGGCATTGCAAGAAATATGTGAATACCTGAAAAGATCTGGACCAACTTCTGCCTCTCTCTTTTGATCCGCAGAACAGGGGTCAGTAGCAGTCTAAGCTTACTATTAGGAGATTGATTGTAAAGGCAATTTTTAGCATATGGAGGTGCCCAAAAGTTAAGTCATCAGTAATTCAATGTGTAGTGATCCTTACCTAGTGCCCAAATTCATGTATACAATATACTACGATTCAATACCTTAGGAGCTGATTGAGGCGCACAATCACACACTCTGTTTCCGCCTTCCCATTTATAATTACCTACTATCCGCCATCAACACCAGACGCCATTGCTATATATATCCACGCCTATATCAAGACTTAAAGCACAGTTTCATCTCAGATTTCACATGTGCTCACGCTTGCTGGTGCATTTTCCAGTGTCATTAAGATGATGCAAACATCTTGTTCCATATTAATGGAAAACATTCTCATGGCTTGTCTTCAGCCCATTTACATTTACACAAACATTTTTTCCACTATTACATTACTTACTGAGAAATCAATTTAAAAGAGAATATCATTGTTAAATTTGGCCTTTGCTCAATCTTCTTTCTTGTGTGTGTTTCTTCCAGACTGCATGACACTCCTTAGCTTATAAAAATGAAAAGGAATCATGCCAAACCTGGAAGACATACTACTTCTCCCAAAGTAAAATCTCCATCTAGGAATGGTCATGTGTGTGTTCTTTCAGCTTACAATACAGGTAGGAAACATTTTTTAATATGTTGTACACAACAGTAATTGATGCCACAAAACCATACTGGTTTGTACCAGGAGCAAGGAGGGAATTTTATGCTTTTAATATCAATAATCTAGGACTCTTAGTGGAGTGAAACACAAATTAATTGGGTAGGATATTTCTTTCTTCACTGTTCTCTGAAGCTAAAAGCTCTGTATGTCTCTTTGTGTGGGTCAGGACTAGGTCAGTAATGTTTGTTAATATTATTTTGATCCAGATTTTTCTAAAAAAATGACCAGCCATCAAGTGAGAAATAATATAAGTTAATATGGTTATAATATGTTTATATATGTTTTTAATCACACATTGATAAATTAGTGGTGATTTTGTCAAATTCTTCACTGTAACTTCACTAATATACCTAGATGGTTTACTAATATTGGTAAAATTGTATGTTAATGTATGAGTACAGTGTAAAGTTTAGAGTACAAAGTCCCTCCCAGGGAAGCTAATGTAAATACAAATGTAACACATCTTAAGAATTAAACACACACTATTTTATTCATTTCCTACTGAGTGTGTAAGTTTTTAAAAAAGAAGCACTGGGTTTTTATGTAAAGTGTGTTGTTAAACTGACTGAATAGGTTAATGTATAACCCAGCTGCATGTCTCTGTCCCACATTACCCAATCCTGAGAGCTTTTAAAACAACCCAATAAGTGTGATGCAACACTCATTTTATTTAGATTTTAAAGTTGCAGAAATTATTATTGTGTGTGATTAAATTTCACTGAAATGTAAATGTGTCTTTGGATGATCTTACATAGACACATACTTTGTATTATAAGTATGAATTATGTGAAGTGGTTTAATTTGTTTTAAATTGAATTGCTCTTTTGTTGTTATTAAATATTTACATAATACAAATTGTTATAAGTTACCTTGAAGCTAAATAGCCCTTCAGACATTTAAAACAGCCTTTCTTGTAGAATAAATAATGCCACATACTAATTGTAAAACTATTGGAAATTCTATCCCATTGTACATTTAATAATCTCTTGCTTTACAAAGAAATAACTGAGTTAATCTATAATTATTGTAATGATATTGTATGTTTGGAGAATGCATTTTTTCTTTCCGCTTTAGATTATCGTAGATTCTTTATTTTTTCCCAAAAGATGAGAATAAATATTAAAGACTTTGTTATACTTTGAACAATTTCTTTTGTTGTGTTTTTACATATGGTGACACATTCATGGGTAGTAAAGGTATTTCTCATAATGCTTTACAAATGCTTGTGTGTTTCTTACTCTTTAGGGGCCATGCTCCTTTAAACACGTTTTGTCATGGCTGTTCAAATTGTCAAGAAGACAATTAAAAATCTTGACCAAATGTCAGCTATCGCCGGGCAGGGTGTGTGTATTTCACAGACATTAATTCTGGCTTCATTCCACTGTATATCTAGGAGAACAAATAATTCCAGCCTGGAATAACAAACTAGAAAAAATACTCCTGTGCCTTCCAAATAACGGCGTCAAGTTAGGCGACTTGTGCCTGAATTATGTGGCTTAAACCCAACAACAGTGGGTCGCCAGGGGAGAAATGTGGGCAAGGCTCTATACGCCAGTGTTCCGTGGGGAACACAGGTGTAAACAATGAATAGGATCAACAGGTGCAGGACTCAGTTCTATTAGTGCGCTTGCCATGTAATCTTATAGCTCCTTAAATAGGTTAGCAAGCACAATTTAAGCAAAACACTGATTGTTGACATTACGTGAAAAATAATGTCTGTACCTGTACCTTTCTTTGCTATTAGACTCTAAATAAAATTCAAATTTCTGAATTCTTCTAGAGATCACTAGTAAAATAGATATTTTCTTATATTCATGGCCCCATCTGAATACTCTGATTAGCCGGGTACTCTCTGATTCTGATTAGCTGATAGATGCAAAAAAAAAAAAAACATTAATGTAATAGGTGTTCCAGCCATTCTGATCACCATTCTAAAATGAATGCACTTATAAACACTCGGTAATCAGTAAGATTACCTTTTAAAGTTAATATGTTGTGTGGCATAATAGTAACCAGTGCAGTGGTGATACAGAATCCAGGCTTATACCCAACAAACATGCAACGTCAAAGGGAGATGTTTAGATCATGTCTGTATAACGCCGGTCAGTTCAGACCCCTTTCTGTGTGTGTGCTGGAGGACAAACAGGTTCTAGTATCTGGAACATCTGACTAGGGCGCTCCATATAGACATCTGTGGACATGCAAAACAGGTTCAGTATCTGAATGTCAGACTAATAGGAGCCCATATAGACGCCTGTGGATCGCAAAACAGGGTTCAGTATCTGAACGCCTGACTAGGGAACCCAGCCATATAGACGCCTGTGGACGGCAAACAGGTTCAGTATCTGAATCGCCAGACTAGGACCCCTATGAAGTGAACCTGTGGACATGCAAACAGGGTTAAGAGTGACCCATTGCAACAATTGAAAATGTATTTTACTTGAAAAATGTATTTATATTACCTTATTTTGATTCATTCATTTATTCCAATCGAAATGTACCTTCTGGTCATTTCCAAAATTTTGCAAACCCATACATTTACCTATTATGTAATTATTTTCACTCAACCCTTTTTATTTTCACTTAATATAGCAAAAAAGCAGACACAGCTGGTCTTGATTTTCCTGTTGCTGCATGAATTACAAGCTTTTAAAAGGTTATAAATATATATATATACTGCCCTGGCAGTAGTTTGGAAACACCCCTGGCAAAGTGTGGTTTTGGACGATATCACCATAAATCCTTATCATTTTTTTAGTACAAATACATTAAAGTAACTTGACATTATCATCCAGCAATAATCATTTTAATTTCGATTACATAATAATGGCAATATATACATGTCAAAGTCAGACATGCCCCTTTGCCAGCTGTGATGCCTGGTTACTGGTTTAAACTTGGCCCAGGTTTTTAAAAGATTTTTGGATCACCACACCTTAATTGCTTCTACATATCAAGTCGATGTTTGAACAAACGGACAGCTCGGATACCCAGATTATGCTGTAATAGTGTCACGGAGTCATCTGATGCCGTTACCACACAGGCTGCATCAGATCCTACCGTCACCTGTACACGTTCCCATTCACTAGACTATTAGGACTGCACTTACCAGAATCCCTTGCACCACATCGCCGCCATCTTTCATCACCGTCACCTGCCGCTCATCAACCTCGACTCTTTAAGTACCTCATGCATTCACTCTGGCTTTGTCAGATATTGGTTATGCTATCCTTGCTATCGCCTGTCTGACCTTTTTCTATCTCCTTCTTGCCTGTCATCTTTATCCGTGTCTGTTGTTTATATTACCTGTTGTTTAATGTTACCATTGTTGTTTAAATTACCATTACTGTTTTATGTTTGACTTTGCCATTGTTGTTTACGTTACCATTGCTATTTTATGTTTGACTTTAACTTAAGTAAAGTTCTGTTTATTGTTTATCCTGTCTCATTGTGTGCTCACTACCTGACCTGTAACAGAATATCTGACCAAACAAAAGGAATTACTATGGACTCATCTGCACCTCCCTCGACGATCCCACTCACCGAACTGGTCAACATCTTAAAGTCCTTCTCACCTCCCCCTTGACCAGTCCTGCTCCATCAGCCAGTCCCATGGCCCTTCTGCAAAAATACTCAGGAACGGCGGAGGATTGTGGCGGCTTCTTAATGCAATGTGAACTATATTTGGACATGAATGCTCATTTAAAGTCAAAAGTCAAAGTCAAAGTGGAGTTTGTCATTTCAGCCATATACAAGTACATAGTGAAACCAAACAACGTTTCTCCAGGATCAAGGTGCTATAGTACAAAAAACCCTATATACATAAAGTGCAAACAGACAGCACAAGACACTACAGTTAAGTACAAAAAAATCCTATATACATAAAGTACAAACAGACAGCACAGACCAAAACACAGTTCAATGCACAGTTTAAATATGAAAGTGACTGTAGTAATTGTTGTAAAGTGACTGTAGTGATTGTTGTAAAGTGACAGTGCAAATATTTAAGGAATAAATAATAAAAAAACAGTCCAATGGCAGTAGTGTAATTTGTAATTAGTTGTTTTGAGTTTAGCAGCCTGATGGCATGGGGGAAAAACTGTTGCAATATCTGGTCGTGAGGGACCGAATGCTTCTTACTTTCCAGACGGCAAGAGGTGAAAAGTGTGTGAGGGTGTGTGGGGTCATCCACAATGCTGGTGGCTTTGCGGATGCAGCGTGAGGTGTAAATGTCTGTGATAGAGGGGAGAGAGACCCCGATGATCTTTTCAGCTGTTCTCACTGCTGCTCAGGATACTCTCGATTGTCCCTCTGTAGAACACGGTGAGGATGGGGGGTGAGAGATGTGCTTTCCTCAGTCTTCTCATTTATTCCCCTCTGAACCAGCTAAAATAGCCTTTGTAATGTCTCTGCTGTCTGGTCGAGCTCTTAGGTGGGCTCGTAGTATGAGAGATGCTAATGTAGTATGAGAGATGCTATCTTCGATGACACGGCAGGCTTAGAGAGCCTCTTTCAACGGAGTATACGGATATCTCAACGTGTTACTGCCTGTGCCCAGCTTACCGCCACGATTCCTCCGCCACCCGCGTCATCCAACACCAGTCACCCTCCAGCACCGGAGCCCATGCAAGTAGACAATTGTCATCTCTCCAGTGATGAACGCAACAGCCGGATATCCCAGAAGTTGTGTTTATACTGTGGGGATGCTAAACACATGATTGCAGCATGCCCAGTGCGTCCGCCTCGACCAGCGGTGAGTACGATTCAACCTCCTGTTTCCATTTCAAAATGACCTCTTACGAATGTTATCGTAATGTCTTGTTCTGTTTCTTTCCCAGCTCAGGCCCTAATTGACTCCGGGGCAGCTGGAAATTTTATTCAAACTTTGATACTCGTTATCTCAGAATTAGGTTTTTAGACTTTAGTCTGGTTTTCACAGACAGGGTCACAATTGTTACCAAAACGGTGTCTGATAATGTAATAACATGACATCTGATTTCAACTTACACCTAATCACTGTAAAAAAGTAAATAAAATTGTGTAAAATCTAAACTGAATAAACTAGGAACTAGTTTGGTATGAGCACAAACCTCTTTTCATCGTACCAAAAGGTATTGAGGACATGTTTGTGTTTTAACTTGAAATAAAAAAGTAAAATTATGTAAACATATAGTCCGACATTACATAACCCTGACTAGTGCATGACTCCTTCAATGACATTTTATTTATACATAGAGTAAGCTTTGAGAACTGCATACCAAAACATTTGAAGGAAGCAAAGTTCAGAATTTGACTCACGATCAAACTGTGTATTGTAGGCAGAAATGGATCAGTTCCTGCATTCTGACAGTGATGATGACTATGAAACCGATAGATCAACTTGTGGATTACATACCAACCAGGCTGACAGTGCAAGCAGTTTTGAAAGTATTAATTCGACAACTGACAGTTTGACAACAGATGAATCAGACTTTGACACTGATATGGAATATGTGTCTTCTGACTCAGAAAAAGAAGTTCTAAATAACGATGCTGAATTGGATCTTTCAGATTTAGAAGAGAACTTAAGACAATGGTCTACAAAGAACAAAACCACACAACAATCTTTAAATTAAGTATTGGCAATATTGAGAAAGCAAGGACAGCTGCTACCGAAGGATGCAAGGACACTCCTTGCTACACCACAAGCCATAGGATCTGTGTCAAAATGTAGTGGGCAATACATTTATTATGGGTTAGAAAAGGGGATTTGCTGTTTACTAAGTCAGTCAACGTCTTTCAGACATGATCATGATTCAGTAAACCTCAGCATCAATATTGATGGTGTTCCACTCTTCAAAAGCAGCAAAGTCCAGTTCTGGCGAAGTTTGGCAACTTTGAGCTGTTTGTGGTAGCTCTTTTTTGTGGGGACAAGAAACCATATCCTCTTGAGGAATATCTTGATGACTTTTTGATGGAGTATAAACATCTCAGAGACAATGGGATGATTCATGAAGAGAAGACCTACACTGTTAATATTGTGATGCACCAGCAAGGGCTTATCTGAAGCGCATTAAGAATCATAATGCCTATCACAGTTGTGAAAGGTGCATCACCAAGAGTGCCTACATCAATAGAAGAGTGGTATTTAATGAACAAGGATGCACCTTGAACAGATGAAGCTTTCAGTGCAGTTGAGTACAAGAACCATCAAACTGGTGCTAGCCCCTTGATTGCTGCAAGAATTTCTTGTGTTAGTTCATTTGTCTTAGACTATATGCATATGGTCATGTTGGGAGTAGGTCGACAGATGCTAATATTCTTGATTCGGGGCCCAACACTTTGCCATTTATCTGTAAGGCAAAGGGAAGAAATTTCACAAAAGCTGATCGGACTGAAAGGAAAGATGCCTAGTGAATTTGCTCGTCAGCCCGGGGTCTAGAAGAGCTGGACAGGTGGAAGGCCACAGAATTTCGGCAGTTTTGTTGTATACAGGACCAGTTGTACTAAAGAATGTATTATCTCCTGAAAGATACTACCATTTCCTGTCCTTGACAGTAGCCATGTCAATTATATTGAAGTCAGATGAGAGCATGCAATGCATACCTTCAATATGCCCATGAACTCATGTCACACTTTTTCATCTGCTGTGCTGACCTGTACAGAAAGTATTTTTCAGTGTACAATATACATGGACTGATTCACCTTCATGAGGATGTCCACTACTTTAATTGCTCATTAAATTATATTTGGGTTTTCCATTTGAAAACCATCTCCAACAAATAAAGAAACATGCAGGAAAAATCCCTAGCACAGGTGACCTCATTTACAAAAATGTACTAGGATCCCTACTAAAGTTATGTGCCGCCTACAATGGCGCACACAAAAATATTCCGATTATAAAACCTGCATACGCACACCTGTAAGCAATGTTCCCTTTATAAATCACAGACACCCGCAATATGTCGCACGTGAACCAGCCTCATATCCTGCCCTGTATACGCCCATTTTTAACCATAAATAGTCAATGCAAATCACCTCATGACTGCTGATCGGCATGTAAATGAGACTGGAATCCCATATATACCTGGAAAACTGGCATGCGACCCGCCAATTAATTCATCGAAGAGAGTGACGAGTATTTGTGTTACTTTGAATAATGGCGACAGGTGAGAAAAGAGCAAGAAATGTAATTGCTCAGACACTGAGATTAAAACACTTGTAGGGAGGCTCGGAAACGGTGTGGCCACAGCAGTGGGGTCACTAATAAAAGAAGCAGTGTGAGTGGCAAAGTGTTGCTGCTGCCGTCAGTTGTGTCAGTGGGACAGAACGGACAGTTCCAGAATTAAAGAAAAAATGGTCCGACCTGAAGGTATACTAATTTTTTTACCAACATATTAAATTTGTGTTTTATTATATATATAAATAGCAATATTGCATTTCAAAAGTTTTATTTACATGTGCTTACAGTATGTAAAATATGTTAAATAGATTCTCATTCATTCAAGGTGGAGGCAAGAAACTGTCCTCCACCGCCAGAGCTGGCTGCAACTGGTGGGGACCAAGTACAGCTGATCTCAAATCAGTGGACAGCAAAATCGCTGCCATAATTGGGGAAGTCAGCGTGGGATTGTGTTGAAAAGGAAGGAGACACTAACGTGACTGAAACCACAGAGGAGCAAGGTTAAACAGTTTTTAATCATTAACACTGTACATTTGAGTGTGTGTGGTCATAAATGTTGCCAATTGTTTGTCTTCCAGTCCTTCCGAGTCTGAAGCTGTGGGTGAACAGGAGGTTCAGGGTGAGGGTTCTCGGATGCAGATGCACAGCGTCGGCTCAAAGCGGTGCACCTTCTGCATCTGGCATGTCCAAAGTGGTCGGGTACTCACTGGCGAGTCCTGCAGTTACAGCAGACACAATAAACGCTGTCAACAGAGTTGCAGATGAGCTACGCAGATGAGAGAAGTGATGCAAGAAATTGCACAATTATTAAAAGATGCAGTTAAAACATGAACCTTGAGTTTTGTCTCTCTTTACAAATGCCGCATGACATCCTCACAGGATTCTTGCACCTCGTTGATATCCCTCTTGTCGGTCAGAGGGCTGTGGCTCGGAGTCATAATGCTGGGGTAGATTGAGATCAGGAGGAGAGGAATACCTTTCCTCAGTGCATGTCAAAACACCACACCCCTTATAAACTTGCAGATAGCAAAAAGCTCTGCCACCGAGGCATCCAGAGCCGCCATCTGCATTTCAGGATGCCGATGGCACGCCTCCACAACCTGCAACAGAGTGGACCTCGTTATAATGACCCGTGCTCGCGGTTTAAAAATCATGCAGGTTATAATTATATTAAAAGCAACAAAATTGTTACAGTTTCTACTTTTTAATATTGTTCAACTCACCAAGAAGCCAGCCATCACGTATTGCGCCTTAATTTAGTCTGTTCCCTACACTGCTATGTGTCAAGATAAAGGAATCATGTGTTGAACCAGGCCAGCGTGCCACAATGTTTGTGAGGGTCATGTTGGAGTCACATATGACTTGCACATTAATAGAATGCACATGCTTTCTATTAACATAAGCAAATTCATTTCAGATGGTGCCCTTATAGCAACATGAGTGCAGTCAATTCGCCCGATTACATTTGGGAAACCAGACATTGCTGCAAATTGCATTTAATTTCGCCTGTTCTCTCACAGTAGGGGAACCTGATGTATCGACTACCCATATTAAAAGTATACCATTCAAAACGACAGATGTTATGGCACTCAGGGACGGCTGTGATATACCAGACCTATAGGGTGAGATGATAGATTCCAAAAGAAACATTTAAGACGAAAATGTTATAGTGAACACATGCTTCTTCATGACACCATAATAGTTAGGACCGATGAACGATTGTCACAGCTTAATGGCTGTATTGCAGACTGACATTTTATGATATATGTACATTATTTAAGGAAAATATTTCATTTTACACTGTGTTCTGCAGTTCTCTAATAAAAGTGTATTTCATGCTATTCTGTATCACATATAATCGCCATCTCCTCCGCTCCAGAGACTGTGAGGCAGCGCTGATTATTTTTTGAATACATTTTTATTTAAGTTTGGATTTTACTAGATGTATATAAAACAATCGGCACAAATAACACTGTTGGATTTAATCTTCATGATAACGTGGATCTAACGTATGAAATGGAGTGACATTAAATGTGTGTGTGTGTGTGGTGGGGGGTCATCAATTCTTAAAATCGTTCTTCTCACATTTATTTTCTACAATCTAACTTCAGTTCACAACCTCACCAACTGTGTAATCCCTTTGTCTCCAGAATGTCCGTACGCACGGCTCAAAGTTTGCTTAAAGTTGCGCACATTCTCCCGTCAAGTTTGCTTTTATAGATCACAACCTTTGCATGGGAACTGGTGTACGCACAACGCAGTCTGGAAACGTGCATCACAGCCAGTTCCATGCAAAGGTTGTGATCTATAAAAACGCTATAAAAATCTATAAAAGCACGCTTTATAACAGACCCCGCGATTATCAGAGATAGAATATGCAAAAGCTAACAGGAGCAAAACACAGCTGAAGCACAACCTCAAATGTTTGTTTCTACAAATGAAAAGGACAGTTGTTTTCTTGAAAGATTTGCTTTTATTAGAGAAAGA
>CM032802.1:15940111-16005480 GCA_019155185.1 Beaufortia kweichowensis | reverse complement strand
ATTGAAAAATTCAATTTGACGTCAGATTGCATCTGATTTTTTTGCAGTACTCCATTAATAGTGTAATAAACTATTCACAATTCATTAGGACGAGGAGTAGCTGGTAATACACAGGTGAGTAGGGTGAAGGTGAGACCTTATTTTAATCCCAGTGCCAAATTCCAGTCTGTTTCCTGCAGATGAACAACATGCTGACAGACCAAAGAGCTCACAACTCAACAAAGAGCACCACAGGTTCACAACAGATACTACGGGTGCACCAAATGACACTCAATGCAAGGAAAACTCTAAGCATATAATTTAGACTTGGTAACATAGAAGGATGAAACAACAAAAATAGCTCCAAAGATGTATATGAAGCTATTAGATTGG
Source organism: Beaufortia kweichowensis (assembly GCA_019155185.1). NCBI lineage: Eukaryota > Metazoa > Chordata > Actinopteri > Cypriniformes > Gastromyzontidae > Beaufortia > Beaufortia kweichowensis. The sequence continues at coordinate 16,005,108 of CM032802.1, read as the reverse complement.
AAATGTGACAAGATCAAAATGACTATTTTTAGAAGTTTTGCATATTTAGAGTGTTTTTGACATACATTAAAGAGATCTACTGTAGTTTTATAAGAGAGTGTATTCAGCAGAATCATGCAACCTGTAAATATGTACAATGAATAAATGTTGGCTATAACTACAGTGTTCAACGTATAACAGTTCTAGTATCTACAGCTGGGTAGCATTTTTAAAAATACCCAGCAGTGCTAAATGAAATATGTGAATAACTGATTTGTCCTCCTCTTTGTTGTTGTCTTAGCTGCTAGTGTATATAAACACATTTAAAAAAAACACTATGGCAGGCTGCTCAATTTGTCTACTTCTACCTTGTGAATGCTTTTGCAAATGTGGATTTAGTTATTTAAAATGGTACCCATCCTTCTTCATTTTGTGTTTGCATTATACACTTAGCTGAAGTGTAGCCAGTGCATTTTCTCTCACTCAACAGTGTTTATACTCTCTCAGCTCTGGTCAGACTCAGGAGGGACTGCCACCAGGCATGTCAGGAATGCTCTAATGTTATTCTTAACATTACAGTGTTATATTTTTTATGCTACGTTGACCCAAACAAAGCCCAGTACTCACTTACAAGACTTTCAACAGTTTTAGCACTAAGGTCACCAAAATAAGGTTATGGTAATATCAGTATTAATTCAGTGTTTGAGTATGAATTGTAAATAAAAAAGGCATTAAAAGAATAAGAAAAGAAATTGTGATGTGATGAAACATATGAAAAGAAAGGATGGAGTTTAAATTCATTGAATCCAATCACTGATTGTTTATTTCAAACACAATCATTTCCTAAAAACTATTCACTTGTTATAAAGGAATAAACAGACAAACCTACCATCTGCTGGTCAAATGCAAGTACCATGTATTAAAAATATGTGTTAAATAAATGTCTGTGTACTAAAGCTGTGTATGGCATGGGAAAAATTATGGTTGTGCTTAGGAATTGGTAAGAAGAATCTTGTTTTAATAACAAGTAATAACCACTGAAATGTTGATAGGGCAGCGAGGAGAGAACAGGCAGTTTAAAGAATAATTGTTTCTTAATTTTTAGAAAGAGCCCCTACAAATTACAGCCAATCAGCGGAATATCAGCTCTGTTAGCATTCAGTTTTTCTCTATCCAAAAACTGCTTTAAAATTTAAAATTTCTCTAGCTTTAAGAAGTTGATACATATTTGTGTATTTTCGTGGGTAAATTATGAAAACTTCTTTGATTTTATCACACTCTCAACTAAAATGTATTATGTAATATGTTGATTAAATACTCATGTATTGTATGTATTGTTTTATAAAAAAATTTGCAAAATTGAGAATGCAAAAGAAATTTAATTGAAACATAAAACTTACATTAGAAATTACCGCTGTAGGCTGAAAAGACAGAAAGACAGATAAGAAATATTTACTCTAAAGGGATAGTTCACCCAAAAATCAACCATAATATAATTCTTTTTCACCTTATGTCATTCAAGGAAACACTGTATATGATTCTTTCTTTGAGTGGAACACAGAGAGAAGATATTTTCTTCTGTGTTCTGCTAGGCTAAGAAAAGTCATACAGGTTTTGCCATGACATGAGGGGTGAGTAAATTAATAAAATAATTTTTTATTTTTAGGTGAACTAAGAATCAGATAAAATAAAAGCCTTTCAGATATATATGGTAAAGATCATCAAAAAATTTGGGTAATCACCGCCTAAAATGAAGAAACTACTGCACTTTATTTACATTTTAACACATTTCATGAATATGTTCAAAAGTGGTATTTTATTAGCTCAGCTTATCATTAATAATAATTAGTTAAAAAGTCAAATTAAATTTCAAAGACAGTTAGCTAACGTGTGTGTAAATTGGTATAGATTTAATTGTTTAATGTTTTGTTTATATTTTATTTTATTACACTGGTTGTCATTGATTCACTCCCTTTGGACTTCGTTTTCACATTGCACCTTTGTGTTGGACTTCATATCCCATGTTACTTTGCACCTAGCGCACCTGTTTTGTATTTGTTATCCCGTTTGCACTAGTTAGTTTTGTTATCACCCGCACCTGTTTAACGTCATTATAGAGTTCATTGCTTATGTTATTTAAACCTTGTCTTTTGTTCAGTTTGTGTCCGGGATTGTTTGTTGTTAGTTCGGTTGTGTGGGCATTTCGGTAGGTTATTACCTGTAGCTCTGTTTGACGTATGATGTTATCTGGATGATCTCTGTTCTTTGTACCTGTTCTCCTGGGTATATCTGTGCTTGAAAAAGCTTCAGTAAAGACTTGTTCTAAAGTACTCTCTGGCGTTCTGTTCACTCTAACCCAGCACCGTAACACTGGTAGCCATTTATGTATATGTTTCTGTTATGTATTACTGTTAACCACGTCGGTGATCCAATGCCAAGACTGTTGATGGTTCCTCAGAGAACTGCTCTTTGTAAAAAAAAAAAAAAAAAGGGTCTCGAGGTTCTCCTGACGATTCCCCAAATGGTTCCTTGAGAATCCTTTATTTTCTTTTTGAAATTATTTTACCTTTAAATGCAGAACAGAAACAGGCTGTCGGCTGTAACTCGACTGAACAGGATACTGATTAACACATCTGAACATTGTGTTTGTTCAGCAATTAGCTTATAAAATGTAATGCCTGAAAACCGCCAATCTGGCAACACTGTGACTGTAGATTGTACCGCAGGATCATCATTCGATATTACAGCGCCACCTGCAGGTGCATTAGTGAACTGCAGTGTCTCTGGTTACACACAGTGGCAATTAAAAATGTTCCTAAAGGTCTTGTAGGTACATTTACATTTAGGCATTTAGCTGACGCTTTTATCCAAAGCGTCTTACAAATAGTAGGAGACACATTGAATGAATGCTTTATTTATAATTTAATTTAAAAGTTAAGAGACAAACTATTGCTCTTTCTACAAAGATATTGCAGATATTTTCAAATGGTACAATAAAAACTGTTTTAATAAAAAATAACTAACGGTTTTATATTAAGTTTTAAGGTTCAATATTATGATCAGCCCTCGCGGTACTATGATGTCATATTACAATCAGTCTGCGCAGCCAGGCGCAGCGCCCCTCGGCTCGACCGTTGCGTGATGACATCACGCATGCGTCGAGAATCTGCTACTCTTCCGCTCTCTCGCTCACTTCTCTCTCTCTCTCTCTCTCTCTCTCGCCTGACTGGCTTTTGCTGACCGTGTCCAGGGTTTCCCATATAAAAGCTCTCTGTTCTCTCGAGCGTCATGTCAGTTTCACCGGACAAACGGCGGAAGATGGAGTCTGCGCTCGAGCAGCTTAAGAAGTACACAGTGGTCGTCGCAGACACGGGCGACTTTAACGGCAAGTGTTGCTCTAACTCTTGCAATACATTCTATGCTAAAGGCAGTTAAATGCGCATCCCTTCACTGATCGTGTTTGTTTACGAGTATGCACGCGTTTGCCGGACTCATTTTATTTCAGGTTTGTTCCATTGATAGTAGTCAACAAGTGCATTGATCTCACTAAGCATTGACATTTACTAGTTAATTATTGATAGTTAACCCGTCGTGAGGAACTGCTACTTTCGTAACTGCTGTGATGAAAGCGCTTCACAGATACAGCGCAACCAAATGAAGAACGTTGAAGCCATCTACTGTAAAGTCATTTACGAAGCTTAACATTACGTGAATTGTCTTTTGTGATTATTGTGGCATGTGGACCATTGCTGGAGCAAAATATGTAATATCAGTAATTTGGTTTTAATTTAGTCCAAATAGGTCGTGATGTTTTGTTAACTGCCATGTCAACACACTGATTATAAAGTTAGCAGGGATTAATTAATATTAACGACTTGCTAACGTTTAAGTTTTAATGGGAAGAGGTATAACTATCACGCCCGAGACCCGGAAGCGAATTTCAGACAAATTATGCGATCCAGACAAAATCAATTGAATATTACTAGAGTTCATGACGTTCGCTCAGTAGGCAGTCTTGATTGGCCGAAAGGTAGACATCAGAAAGTGGGTGGTAGTCATCTGATGGGCTAACATGTTAATATTAATGAGCAGAAGTTCATGGACGCTCCTGATCGTGTGTTGAAGTACAATGAATACAGTGCAATAAATGCAACGTATTTATTAAAGTACAATAACACTATCTAAAATTCAATAATCTTTATATACATATAAATTGCACATTAATAATAGTGACTAATGATCATATTTATATATGGTATTTACATGCCAGATAAAAATATGTTTTTTACAATGGTACACCGTGTCTGAATAATTGACTAGCATTTGAACAGATGTTTAGTAAGCACAAATGTGGGTCAGCAAAGGACAGACTTTGTTAAATGCCTGTATGAGCTGATCTGTAACAAAATGCTCAGACTTGGCCAAGACCAGGAAATCTTTGGATCAGCTCCAGACATGTCTGATGAATCGTATGGAGTGTAGCTTGCATCAGATTTCAGTTGCCTAAGACTGTCTTGTGAAATTAAGTGGTGATGGGTAATTTCACAGTATGTTTGTTTTAGACAAAGGGAAGCCATGTTTGATTAAAACTTCATCTGGCTTTCTGCATTGTCATGATGATAATCAAGTACTGACTCATCCCTGTTACTTACATAAATATACACATTCTAGACGTACACTGGAGTGGTTTAATATGCTGTACTTTCAGGTTGTTTATTATCAGACATCTTGTGAGGGACTTCTAAAATTCTACACTAGTTAATATTATTTGTTTACTTGATTTTTGAGTTTAATTACCTCTTAGACTGAGGAATAAAGAGATGAGAAATATATTTCATAAGAAGCATTTTTTAAGAAGTTTTAAATGCTTAAAATAATGAAATGTAATTGACCTTGTCAATCATATTGAATGAGTGGATAATTAAAAGCTGTGAGGGATAGACATTATTCTCTATCGGTCCTAGATCCGTCACAACTTTACATAACTGTTGTCTGTCTGCGCTTCTGAAATTTCTGGAAGGGCGTGAATTTTACACCGTAGTTTTAACAAGTTGTAATGCAAGGTATCACAAAATGAAAAACGTAGTTTAAAGCGTTTAATTTTATATTGTCAATATAATATAACCCATTATCAGTAACAGCTGATATTAATGATTATGCAGGAGTTCATAATTTCCTTGTTTTTCCCAACTGCAGCTATTGAAGAGTATAAACCCCAGGATGCCACAACCAATCCTTCTCTCATCCTTGTTGCAGCTGGGAAATGCCTGCCTACCAGCACCTTGGACCAGGCCATAAAATATGGCATGGCTAATGGAGGGTAGGAATATTACATTATATAATAGTTTTGTTTTGCATTATGTGCTTTATAGTTTCATATTTGGTGTTATTATTGTATTTTCATTGGATATTTTTTGCCATTTTAGGACAGAGGAGGAGCAGGTGACCAATGTAAATGGACAAGCTGTTTTGTGAATTTTGGATTAGAAATTCTGAAGAAGATTCCTGGCAGGGGTCTCCACTGAGGTTGATGCAAGGTAAGAGAGTCTAGAAATAATCTGCAGTTTCTGTCTGCACCTCAATATAGCCACTTGAGTCCAGGCAAGATCTGCAGTCATTTTCTACACTGGTTTTAGACTTTCCAGAAAAACTGCTACGAAACTCAAATCTGTTTAGAAACACAGTATTTAGATACTTATGTCCTGATAAAGTTGTGATGGTGTTTAGACTAACACATTTATGATGACTCAGTTTGAAAGCCTACACTGTGATGACTCAACGTCAACAATAAAACTGTTTAAAGAACAATGGCGATAAATGCCATCAGACTTGAGACTTGTCTAAACTAGGTGTCATTTTCAGGCTGTCATTTGATAAAGATGGGATGGTTTCGTGCTCTGAGGATCGTCTGGCTCTATGAAGAGGCAGGTGTCAGTAAAGGCGCATACTCATCAAACTCTCCTCCACGTGGGGAAGGCATTAAGGCGGACAGTAAGTGTGGTCACAGCTATGTTGCCCTTATGGTTCCCACACACACAGTGTGATTACATTTAGTGTGAACTATTAGGCTGATCTGTGTTTTTCCTCAGAGCTGGAGGGAGAAGCATGGCATCCATTGCAACATGACTCTACTGTTTTCATTACAGCTCAGGCAAGTACCATGCACTTGAGGCTCAGGTCACCCTCATCTCACCGTTTGTGGGGCCGCATCCTGGACTGGTACAAAGGAAAATACAGACAAAAGAACTATGAACCCAAAGAGGATCCAGGTAATGTTTCTGCATAATGGAAATGTAATGGATTTAAAAAGTGTTTTGGTATATAATAATAATAATAATAATAATTGTGCACTAGAATTTGGCCAAAAAGATGTATCTTAAGAAAAAGCATGATTATATTGTTGATTTATTTATTTTTTGAACCAGTCTTTGCCTTAGGAGAGTACGGAAGTCATAAGCTGCTATCCCTAGTTTTTTTTGTGTGTGTTGTTTTTTCATAATCTCAAGATAACATTCTCTTGATCTTGAGATGATAAAGGTTGTTTTTGCGATCTCGCCCTTATTTTCTCATGATCTCGAGATAACAAAAGTTGTTTTCTTGTGATCCTGACATAATCCAAATCTCATGATGTAATTTTCTTCTCCATAATATTTATTGTATTTTCAAGTGAACTTGGTGAACTGTCACCAAGTGTACATAATAATTGCCCACAATGGACTTTATAAATAAATAAAGTTGGACAATAGATGTTTGTGAATTTAGGGACCGTCTCTACAGTTTATTTGAATAAATATTAAAAATCTACAAAATGTGCATTATAGCTGACAACCCCATGAACACTGTACACTTGGTTTTGTGACTGTTTGTTGACTGTAAGTTATTCTATTTAAATGCTGATAAAAGTAGAAACATGTATATTAATGTGTTTGTAACTTTAGAGACAGTCCCTAAATTCACAACTATGGAATTGAGAAAATTAAGTCAAGGTCATGAGAAACAACTTTTGTTATCTCAAGATCATGATCAAATTAAGCCATGATCACGAAAAAACAGCATAAGAAAAAATAACAATGCATGGCCGCTTACGACTTCCTTAAAAGTGAGCCTGTGATGTCTTAATATTTTGCCTTGATTGTCTTGCTCTTTTGACGACAGAAGTTTACCACATCATAATGATTGTGTGCAGACTAGATTTTGAATTTAGCTGAGAGTTATATTTATACATCACTCTATATTCTGACATTTCTTTCAGGGTGTTGAGTGTGACCAAGATTTACAACTACTATAAGAAGTTTAACTACAGTACAGTGGTGATGAAACCTCCTTCAGGAACACAGGAGAAGTAAAGGCTCTGGCCGGCTGCGATCTGCTCACTATTTCCCAGGGCTGCTGGGAGAGCTCAGCCAGGGACCACAGCGCAGTCACCTGTTCTCTGAGGAAACCAAAGACAGGTGAGCTCCGGCACATCACAACATTTTACACCACCAAATTACTGGAAGTGAATTCAGCATCTGTGGTTTTGCTTTTTAGCAAAGGAGTGTGATTTGGAGCAGATTCACCTGGGCCGAGAAGACTTTCCGGCTGGCTACACAATGAGGACCGCATGGCGTTGAGAAACTCTCTGATGGGATCCGAATTTGCAGCTGGCGCTTCATCAAACTTGAGACCATGATCAAAGTACAAAAACACAAATTGTGATTTCATAGATCATGTTTCAGTTTTAAAGTAAACTTAAGATCCATCTCTAGCTTTTTAAATAAACATTGTCCACGGAAGTAGCAAGAAATAAAATATTAACTTAACAGCACCTTGTTATACTGGGGAAGCAGCTGTTGACACTTACATTTTACACTTACAGGGCATAGCATGTTTAACCAAATACTAAAATGTATTGTGTATATAAATGCTATATATACACTTTGCGCTCAAAAAGTTTGGCATCAGTAAGACTTGTAATGTTTTTTAAAGAAGTCTCTTACGCTCAAGGCTGCATTTATTTGATCAGAAATACAGAAACAATCTGTAATATTGCAAAATGTATATAATATAAAATAATGGTCTTTATATTATTGTACTTCAAAATATCATTTATTTCTGTGGTGCAAAGCTGTGATCATCAGCTGTCACTCCAGTCCAGTCTTAAGTATCTTAAGTTTCCTTCAGAAATCATTCTAGTATTCTGATTTATTCTTAATATTATCAATGTTGGAAACAGTTGCTGCCAAATATTTTTTTTTAACCCTTGATTATTTTTTTAGGATTCTTTGATGAATAACGAGATAAAAAACAGCATTTATTCAAAGTATAAATATTTTCTAACAATGTAAATCTATGCTATCACTTTTAATTAATTTAACACATCCTTGATGAATAAAAGTATTAATTACTTTCAAAAGAAAGAATAAAAGTGTACTGACCCCAAACTTTTGAATAGTAGTGTATATTGTTAGAAAACCTTTCTATTTAAAATAGATGCTGTTCTTTTTTAACCTTTTATTGATCAAAGACTCCTGAAGTATCCTGAATTCAAAAACCTTAAAGCAGCACAACTGTTTCCAGCACTGATAATAAATCACAATATTAGAATGACTTTTGAAGGATCATGTGACACTTAAGACTGGAGTGACAATTAAGCTTCGCATCACAGAAATAAATTATATTTTGAAGTATATTCATATAAAAACCATTATTTTATATTGTTATAACATTTTGAAATATTATTGTTTTTTTCTGTATTTTTGGTCAAATAAATGCAGCCTTGATGAGCGTAAGATACTTCTTTAAAAAACATTACAAGTCTTACTGATCTCAAACATTTGAGTGGGGGTATATATATATATATAGCTAAAATATCACTGTTTCATAACAAGTGTCTTGTAAGTAAACAAAACTGTGATTTAAATCTAGTATATTAAGCAAACAGTTTATTTGCAGTCTTGTTCTGTTTAATGCTGAGTGTTTTTTCTGTTTCAGGAGCGGATGTTTAGTAGAAGAGAGCAGGACAGTAGCTTTGAGGGAAGAGTGACACATTACAGGACCAAACCCATGCTGCACTCTGAATGGCTATTTTAACACACTTGTGGCCTGTGAGCAGAAATGTTGACTATAAAACCTGTAGTTCTAACATATAAACCGACAGGTGTGCTGCATTTGTTAGCCATTCACTTTTTAATGCAAATCTAAACCAACATGTTGCACTATAACGGAGTGCTTAGACTAAATAAACTCCCAGCAGATCGTATGATTTTTATTATGTGGACCAGAGCTCTTTAAGATGGCTATAGATTTACTGCTTTGTAATCCACTGCTGATCTTTTTGTAATACATTAGTGTGGGGCTATGCTTCAGTATTATCCTTTAACCACACATTCTGAGGGATGAAAACCTATTTTCTTGCATTCAATAAAACTGTCTTTCCCTAACAATGATTTCTGCTTTTTGCAATCTTGTTTCTACTATATTATTGTCAACACAAGCTAGCATGTTTGTAGACTTGTATTGATTCACCAATTGCAGAAAATTATTTAAACCATCAAATGTTTTTGCTTACATGAGCATAGATTACAGTAATTTTGTGTGTGTGTTGGTATACATTGTTTTGCACAAAAAGTAATTAAGGATTAGTCATTTAATTGGTGGGTGGGACGTTATTTATGCACAGGTAAATGCTTTCATTAAACGAGTCTTTTCTTAGCCTCAAGCCTGCAGACATTCCAAAAAGAAGATTTCTTTTTCCTTGTTGAGCATAATGCTCATTTGTTCCCTGGCATTCACTTACTTGACACGCCAAGGTTTTAACAATGCAGGTTAATGCTTTACAGTTCTTGTCGAGCCAGATTTGGCATCATCTTTACCAGCATTTTACTTTCACATTACTGTTAGGAAGCAGGACGTCTTCACAAATAAGTTTTGGATTTTATCAAATCTCTGTGAAAATATAATACAACCAAGGGAAAGCTTTTGCCCGAAGCCAACACACACAGAGGCAGTAGTCATTTTATTGATTGGGTAGGTTTTTATTATTTTCTTTAACACAGAAGGATTTAGAATGAACTGGGTGTATCTAGAATCTTTTAGCAGAGTTCCACATGCAGTTTTATAAAGAGATTATGCCTTTGTTTTAAGTCTGTAAAGACAAAAACGACTTGTTTCATCTAAAATGATTTGTGATTGTTTCATGGACCATCAATGTAGAGTCCAGGGTTAATGGGAGGTAGAGATGAGGGTCAATCAGCTTGGCTCTGGTTCTCAGTGTGGCATTTCTGGAGCCAGATCAGTGAGGGATTCAGCTTAGGTGCGGCTGTTAATATTGGAACCACTTCATGACGGATCACAGCAGGTGAGACAATAACAAGAAACTTCTGTGTCAGGATAAACCTTGTCATATATAATTACCTATAATTATACTGCAATTATAAAAGAATGTTTTTAATAAAATTATTTGTCTTTACGTTATTGTAATGAACAAACCATTAATTACTAGGTGTTGAATATAAAATATACAAAATACTGTACAATGGTATACATTTATAGGTAGGGGAAGAAGCGTTTAAGATGGTCATTGTAAAACTGTGAATAAAAGAATATGTCAACAAATGTTATATGGAGGTAATCTTAAGATCTTAATAATTAACATAGAGGTTAAAAATTCATTAAACTACTGAGGGATTTTCTAAGAAAAAGTTACAGACACTTAATTTCTTGTTTGACAATGTAATGAAACATTTCAGACAAATACATTATACTTGGTCCTCTGATTACTATGTGAAAAAACTAAAAAAAAAAAAGTTTTAATAATGATTTACTGTATACAAAACTTTTAAATGCTTTTGCATGCTGTGTGGTGCTTTGACATAATTTTTCAGATAAAATATTCTGTATAAATAAGAGAAAACTTCTTTAAATAAGAGAAATCCCTTAAATATGACCTCTGTTAATGAGAGTGAAACAGAAAGTGAGCGCGACAGATAAAGCTCTTTGTAAAATGGAAAAAATATCTTGATCAAAAATTATATATATTTATATATATATACTTGCTTTAGGGTTGCACAGGGTTTGCATTAATGATGCCACCAATCAAAATAGCAAAAAACTGAATGTTGAATGTGAAATTGTCAGTTAGTGTAAAAATGATCTATTCTTTCATTAATATTGAATGTCTGTCTTTTGTTCAGATTAAAAGCAAAAAGCAAACATTCAAACTACTTTGTAATACTGTCTTATAAAAGCAACAACGTTACAGGACATTAATATAGTTGATATATTATATATTAGGTGATATTATAGTTGCATATGGTTGACATATAGCTCTTTTTTAAGTAAAAAAATAATTTTTGCATATGTTTTCTGTGAAGAAATGTTGCTGTGTAACAATGCACATGAGAAAAAGCACAGAAATTGATTAATTAAATCATATTAGGCAAATCATTTTTGCAAATTGGTTTTAACAAAAGCACTTATTAAATGGTGAAGGAAAGTTACTGTATATTTTCTTAGTACATCAAGCTTTTTTCAAAAAAAGAAAGACAACTTTTGGTTATTTTTATAAATTACAGTTAAAGTTTTGTTTTTATTTGTTCATGTTTATTGTTATGAAAATTTGTCAAATATTTAATATTGAGTCTTCTACATTTTCCATTAATTAGTTTATCATGATTAGATTAAAATTGGTGACTGGTGACAGTTAACAGGTTAAGTGAAATGTAATAATTATAAAATGTTTTTACTTTTGTTTTGTTCTGCAGGTCAGAGCTTTTTACAGTGTTTTGTCCAGTCTGCCATGTCCAGCCGTGGATGAGCTGTGTAATGAAGATGACTGCACAACACAGGACACCCCATCACCACTAAAAGGACTGCTACCTTCACCAGGCTGGTGTCTCCGTCAGTGGCAGAAAACCATTCCCAAAAACTACACCTCCAAAATTAATCTCGGGTGAGAGCTGACAGATTCTGTCCAAATACATGAGCCATGCTGAGGATGAAATCTCATGCTGTGTTCATTTCTTCAGGCTTAATGAAGATGTGTCACTGTATACAAGAGCTGATCTATCCATCAGAGCAGACACAAACAGCATCAACCTTGAGCCTCCATCACGCAGCTGCCCTGCTTCCTCCTGTTAGGTACAGCCCTCCAAAATACACTTCCACTGCAGCGCAAACATATATTGCGCTGAAACTCTTGATGATGTGTTTGTGTAAGGTTGCGTGCAGGTTGTCGTCAGGTAATCCCTGTGAGTGTTATGGATCTGGATGGAGATGAGATTCGCTGCCATTATTGGAAGACAAGCCTTGGTGCATTTTTACAGCTAAACAAAGTTAGCCATCCTTACTCGGTCTAAAATTTGTTTAGGGTTTAGAGGGTTTAGAACCACAGGGATGTGACATTTCACCAACTTTAGAGGAGGGCCAGAACAAAAATTACTATCGTTTGATGCGACTTTGTGGACTGATTTCAATCTTTTTTTATAATACAAATGTGGACACTCATGGAGGACAGTATACTTATTAAACACCATTTTAACATTTATTCAAAAAATTATAATTAAAAAACACCCTTTGGCACAACTGGCTTGGTATGTTCAATGTTAAGTCTTTTGGTTTATATATATATATTTTTTTTATTTCACCCAAAATCTACGCCCCTCTGGTTCTCACCCCTCAAGATGTTAACATTCAGTTCAAATAAAAAATCATGTACACGTTTTAATATTAAGTATTTGCTCTAAATGTGTGTTTTTAACTATAAAAGGAGACATGTACACTCCAGTATGAAGGTGGAGCAGCTGCTGGTCAGTATACAGTGGAGATCATGGTGGAGGATTTTCCTCCATCTGTGATTCTAAACAATGCAAAGCCTTTGTCCACTGTATCTCTTCAACTCTCAATAACAGGTTTGTCTTTCTTTACAAATGGAGTTATATATATATATATATATAAAAGCTTTCAAAATGTTTACTTATTCATAAATAATGAGGTTTTTATTCTCCTATTTAGTTAAGTTTAGACACAAATGACAAAAATATTTCATATAATAATAAAAATCTCAAGGTGTATATGTCAATGTTTAAAATTTATTTTGTGTCATCAAAATATGCCAACAAATACTTTTTTTAATGTAAAATAAATAATTTATATTTTATGCTAAAATATAACATAGTGTTCATATGTTTTGGATGTTTTAGTCACAACATAATTCCCACAATCACAATTGTGCTATCTCATGGTTTTGATGAGTTTACTACGATTCTAAAATGTGTAGAAAAAAATCTAAACAACAGTGAGAAAGTATTACATATCACTGCTTTATGTGCATTATACAGATCAGATGTTCTCAAAGACAGGAGCTGGATTATTTTTCTGTTTTAGTCTCAGACTTGAAGGTCTTACCCTGCTTTTTTTGCAGTTGAAAATAAAGCAGGCTGCCCGGGCGGGTGCCAGGAGTTCACAGGTGTAAGTCCAGCCAGTGGCTCTCTTGTGCATGTGCTGCCCTTTGAGGAGGTCCATGTCAACGTTACAGTTTACTCAAGAGTACAGGAGTAAGACCGCACACTTGTGCAAAATGAATCATTATAAGCAGCTTAGTCATGACAAGTCAGTTTGTCAATGCATCAGTTAATTTTTCTTAGGTCTTTTGTCAATACAGAGTGAGTGAAATTGCAGTAGTGGCCCCAGGCCTCTTTATATCACCCATGATAACACCCTGAAGTCCCAAAGATCCACAACACTGACCTGGGTCAGAGATCCTGATCCATTTGCACAGCTGCTGCCCTTTGTTTTGTGGCAAATGCTGAGAGGTACCCGAAAACTTTCCTGGATGAACATGAATAGCTTACAAATTTTGATTTATGATTGGTGGCTCCAGATTAAAATGCTTCACTGTTTGATTCACAGCCTGCAGTCTGAGCTCAGGTGTCTGTGGCTCCAACAAAGTAAGACTGTAGTATTGTTCTTTTCTCATTGTTTTATCATGATGAGATGTCATATGCTAATTTTCTTTACTGTTCTTTTAATCTTTTTTCTTTTTTTAGCACAAATGGACCCTTTGCCCACAGGAACAGGTATCCTAAGCTTTGAGTGTTTTCAAAAGCTAACCTGTACTTGATATTGGATTAGGATTAATTCTAAACACTGTGTCTAAATTTTTTCAATGTTTAATTTTTCAATTAAAACAGTTCAATTAAAACAGTAAATTCAGTTTTTTTAACAATTTCAAAGCTAGGTATGTACTCATGTTTTGGTATTTGTAAACATGATAAAATGTAGAAACATTTTGGAAATTTAATAAAGTTAAAAAACTCCTCTGACATGCTATTGAAAAAGCACAAGCAGAAAATGCATAATTGATCACGCTGAGGACAAGCTGCTACTGGCCACAGAGTAATATATGAAGAGGAAGCTACTTTATTAACACAATGAATTTTATTTTAATGGCTCTGTTGCATTTATTTACATTATACCAAAAAGACTAAAACCTAAAATTACCTAAAGACATTAATGTTAGGAATTAATCCAGGTGAATCTGTCATATTGTATGCGTAAGTCTTGCCAGTTATAAATGTCCATTCACAAAGTCTGTCTCATCTTTATGCTTTTTCCTTATTGTGGAGACATTTTATGACTTTTTATGCGTTCAGTATTAAAAATGTGATGAGCGGCAGCTGAAAATGTCTCTGGTGTTGCCTATCTCTTTCCTGGAGAATCTTCATCTCTCTGACCTGCGACTGAGCGACCCGAACTGTCAGTGTTTTACAACAGCACACATGTGACAACAACCTTCTCTCTGACCGGCTGTGGCACCAGAACAGTGGTATGAAACTCTTCATTCACACACATTGCAGAATTATTTCATGGACTTCCATGGTAGACATGGATCAGGATTGGGCACTTCTGCTTTAAATACCATCCCATCCTTAATTAATATCTGTTCTTTGACATTTTCCAGCACCTAGGATCAGAATTGCTGTACCACCAACACTTTTCATGGCGTAAATCCAAACTCGACCATCACCAGCGATGCCAGTCTTATTCTTCCACTCGCTCGCCTGCGGTTTCCAGCCAACAAACCAAAGGTCAGAACTTTCAAATATCCGTACCCACTGAGGAGGAGACATTCGGTGCCGTGTCCTTCTGGCTTCTGATTCCACGTTCCTGGTGAGGGCCAATGAAAAGCTACCGACGCCAGCCACATTTTCGCAGTTTACATCCTGTTAGGTCGCATGTTTCAGAAACGTCTATCAGCTGACAGAATGGACATGCTGGACCTGCATGTATTTTCCAACTGTTCATTGGCCCGTGCGGAGCTGATGGTGGGCAGCTGTGTCCGGAGTCAGAGACAAGTGACTTTCTTCACACACAGCCACTTCTGAGGCCAAGGGGTTAGTTTTAACATCAGCTTAGTTGTAAAAACTCAGTAAAGTTAATTGTGATACAAATGGCTGGTAAGAAGTAAACCTTATCAGCGTTACCACGTTCTCTTGCTCTTTCCATCATGTATCCGTTCACCTGTCTTTCCTGTATTTCAGGTGTGTATCTGGAAATGGTACTTTGGAGGTCCTGGCGTCAACACCAACTGTTCGGATTTACGCTTATATCTTAGTTCTCTGGACATTGGAAGGATCCACAGAGTATGTCCTTTTTCTGTGTGTTTATTGTGATCTTCAAGATCAATTTATATTCAGGTGGATCCTTGATAAATCTCGCTGTGTTTATGTTCAACTTTATACATTTACTTTTCTAGATGTATGTGGAGTGTGAGAGTGCATCTTTGTGTCACCACTAAACAATCGCAGAGATGTGCAGACCCATGTACAAAATCGCCAGACAGGCGCTAATAGATAGCATTCTAACCACGCTTCTATAAAGTAATGCAGCTCAGGGCGGTTTCCTCTAAACAAAATACACAGAAACCAGCACTACCACTGCTAAACCAACACAAACCATTAAACCCGGTCGTCCAGCCAGCAACCAATGGCGACAGTGACCTTGGCCTTCTGCGGTGTGAGTATATACTCATCAACATCAGTGTGGTGAACATTGCATGAAAATAGGTTTAAAGCGACTCCGTTCTGTTCTGTTTTAGATCGCGGGGAGAAGGTGCATTCTGGATGGTCGGCTTTGACCCTACTGGCTGTGCTCATGACTCCTATGGGTTCTGCTATGTGATTGCTTTTGAAGAACTTTCATCACTGACTGACAAAATCATCTTATTTGTCCTTTGCAAACCAGTCTTTGTTAATCACCATTACAATATTATTCCTAATGATGATATATACCATAAACGTATAACATATTACAAAATGCAGAATGATGCACTGAAGATTTATTTGTTAATTTATATACCTTTTAATTATTAGTCTTCCTGATATCTAATGCTTCAAGGTGTGCTATGTTATACTGTCATCATATCACTATGTTTCATTGTTTGTATTTACATGACTAATTTAATCAGCTAATTTTAAATTACCAAAATACAGCAAACATACAGTTCTTTTGTTTTGTGAATTTATAACTTATTACGGATTTGAACCCAGACCAATTTCTCCTTATAGGTAGAATTATGGGGCATATAAAACAGACCAAATGGACCATATAACATGTTTCTGCAGTTGTTTTGAAATACAACCCCTCCCTGTAAAGATCTGTAATGTTACATATATATATATGACATTGGGCGTTCATGATACATTTTAGCGTTACATATATGTCACATTGGGCAATATGTATATGTATGGGTGTAATTGAAAAAAATAATACATTTTTGTCAGTTTTATTTGCTACATAACATTTTTTCTGATTATTTGCTTTTCATAACATATTTCAAATCCACATAACTGTTACATTACATTTTACAACTCTTTTGTAACATCCAAATTTAACCTTTTCAGGTATATTTTTATGGATTTTCACAACTTCGAAAATGTCGAACTGAATAAAAGAAATAACTAGAGGTCAACATGTTAAACATGCAGTAACATTGCAAAAATGTGTATATTGTGCAATAAAACTGTAAAACATTCTGATCAAATTAATCATTTAACAATGTAATTAATTTGACATTCAAAAATGTATTAAAATCCCAGTGTAAGTGTAATCCTAGGATATG
Organism: Beaufortia kweichowensis; assembly: GCA_019155185.1. Classification (NCBI taxonomy): domain Eukaryota; kingdom Metazoa; phylum Chordata; class Actinopteri; order Cypriniformes; family Gastromyzontidae; genus Beaufortia; species Beaufortia kweichowensis. The sequence continues at coordinate 15,988,028 of CM032802.1, read as the reverse complement.
TTATTAAAACATTAGAATTGTTGAATGGTTGAAACACACCCTTTAGTAACAAAACAAAGCATCTTTACAAGCATGGATGTGTTGCCATGATGAGTTCGAGTTGAAAGTGAGGATAGCAGCACTAAAAGACCTTTCTACATGTTACAAAGTGTAACAAAATATTTTATCATTATCTGATTTAGCTTCCAGTAGTTCTGTTGAACAGTGACTAAATGTAAAAAGTGTGAATATGCAGGGCTTACTAAGCGCTGATAACATGCAGGAGTCAGTATGAACTTGACAAACATGAGTAATGCTGATTGCAGCTTGGTGTGTTCTGTGACTAAATAGGACAACAAGAATGTAAAGCTTTAAGGGGATAAGGAAAACTGAAAAGTAAACATATTGCTGCAAAAGTTTATTTAGCTTATGGTATAGAGTTTGCCTGATGCTATCTTTATTTCAGATGTGAAACAGTATTCTACTATTAAAACATAGATAAATTAGACATGGATATTTTAATCCCACATCAAAAGTTTCATGTAAGAAAACTGGATGATCAGTTGATCATCAAATGATGTCAGTGGTCATATTTAAACTTTAAAAGTTTAAATAAAGTTTTCCCCATGAAAATGAAGTGCAATCTAACTATACTTTTGTAGAGTAACCATAGATTAACCATAAAATTTGTGAATAAATGATGGTATAAAAATGGATCGGCTTTAGTGTTACTATATAAGTTTCCTTTTCATAAGAGTTGATGTTTATTCCCAACACAAATTATAAAAATTGTTGTAGCTTTGCTATCATAATCTATTGTCTAAAATGTCTCTCCATGTAATTTATGAACCTTCAATATTTATTTTACAGCTATTACATTAAAAAATGTGAATGACCACATTACTGGTAATTTGTCTAAATGAAGTCAAAGACCGAACCATTAATATTAGAGAAGTTAGAGAGGGGCAACGGTTTCATAGTTTGATTTGATGTTAATGTTTAATTAAAAATTTAAATGTTGTTTCTACATTAAATATTTAAAATAGCAGCTGTGATCTCCATAAAACATAGAAAAGCACATACATGTGAAATAACAGACACATGTTGTTTCACATATAAAATAAAAAAACAAATGTGTTCAAGTTACTAAAATCCCTTGAATCATTAAAAACAACAATAAAATAAAGACGTAAATATATTCAGTAGTACTTGAAATGTATGACACCAACATATTTGTCACTGAATGCATACCTGTATCTTTAAAGTGTATTTGTACAGCAGTAGGCATTATTATTAGGTGTAAACATGTAAAATCTAAAAGGCAGCTGCTGTGCAGAATAGAAAGTTCATGAGATGCTTGATTGTTTCCCTTCTCTGTTCAACAGTATATGTGATTGATTGTACTGTATCTCTTCAGTACGGCTCTGCTTTCAGACTCCTGTACAGACAGCAGGTGAAAAACATGCCAACGATCTGAAACACAAGAAGGCCACATAGACATTAGAAAGAAGGTCTGAAATGTATGACGTCACAAGTCAAGGAAAAATGAGTATGTACACAATCTAGGCCCAAAGTTAAAATACATGGTAGAAAGCAGCATTACTACTAAGTACACACAAATTAAGATGATCTGTGTATAACATCCTCTCTTAAAGAGGAAGCCGCCACCTTGATCTGACAATGGCACAATTGGAAAGAACTACTGTCTACAACACACGTGACGTGAGACAGACCTGCACACAGGCTATGCCCACTCCCACAGCGCCGATGATCTGTAAGTGGTTTAGAATAAACTTCTCCAGCTTTGAGATGCATCCGCCCTGAAAAACAACAAAACATCAAAATCAAGCGAAGTCCTTCTTCCCACAATGCATCCCGTGTCATCTCTTCCCCAAATAAAGCGATGAACATGCACCTGGTTAACTAAACAAAAATGTGATTTATCAGACCAGGCAATCTTCTCCGTGGACCAGTTATGATGCTTACGTCTTCACATGTTCAAAGCTCGGTATGCTTTTAATAGACCCCTGCGGTACTTTAATACTGACCGTGAAATCAAACTTGATGCTCATTATCTCAGAATTAGAGTTTTAGACTGATTTTCAACAGACAGGGTCACATTTTTCACCCATCGGTCTGTGCAGCGCTGCATGAAGTCGAACACACCTTTTGGGCCATGGTGTCGCACAGCTGCATGTAATCGTGCACCATGTGTTCCACATTGTGTTTCACAACCATCATTTATATTATCAGAGACACACATCACAGCTACTGATAGGTGAAAAAAACTCACCTCCACTTTATATATGTTTGAGGGATGGTCCCCGACCGCAAAGATCAGAGGGCTTTACAGCAGCTGTCAGGGGACATGCAGATCCGTCAGCCCTACTGGAGAGGATCCAAACACTTTCCACCCAATCAGAAGAGCTGTTGCTACCACAGCACTTAAACTAACAGAGAAAGACTATCATTTAATCACTGCTGGAGTCTATAACAAATATATTTCTGCAAAGACATAGATGGCTGACCTCCTGCTGTAGTTTATCCACTGCTTTTGTCACGTGATCCTGCTCGTGCTGATCGTATTTCTTAACCATGGTCTCTCTCAGGTTCTCCTTCAGTTCCTCGTTCAGCTACAAGATTTACATTTTGTAGACATTGTGTAATGAAATAGAGTGAACTCCCTTTACAATATATTTCTAAAAACAACAAGTAGGTTCCTCACTCACCTGCTGGTAATAAATGTAGAGGCCAAAACTCCAGCCAAGATCTCCAACAAGAAAATACACAGCAGAAGAACAAAATACTGTCAAAGAAAAGAGAAATGTGATAACAAGCATTTACTGAAAAAGAATGCTGACTTGATCAAACATAGCATCAAAAAAAGGAAAAGGTGCAAAAGTTACGCGTAGCTTTAAAACCCTTCTGTTTGATACTTTGTTCTATTATGTATGTTCATGCTTTGCAGGCAGAGACAAAGTAAGCCTGATAAACTCTAAAACACTACTAGCACCTTATGCACATATTTGTTTATTTTCTTCTTATTTGTTTCATTACTAAAAGAGATCTTACAAGACCACTTGTCATGATTGAAATGTGTGGAGTGTTCTAATAACATGTGAAACCCAAGTACAAAGGGAGCAGTTTTTGTCTTTCATGTGTCACATATAAAACGCTAGTCAACTAACCTTTTTCGATTCGATTTACATTTTACATTTAAACAGACAAACTACTTTCATGGGCTAAACACTTAAATAAATGCTCTGGCCCTCTCTGTAAACTAATCCACTGTACAGTCTGCATTTCTATTTATGCTAAGCAGCGTATGTACACCATGTCCTGACCATCCACGACAGTATATCAGAAACGGTTTCTATTTCTGTAACGTCACAGCCGGCAGCTCTTTATTCAATTAAAGTCATGCCCCTTTTAAATACAGTGCAAGCAAAAGAACATTTACATTCATTTAGGCATTTTAGCTGGCGCTTTTATCCAAAGCTTACTTACAAGTATTAGGAGACAAAGAACTTCGTCTGATTGGCCATATTTTGTGATTTATCGTGTCGTGTAGCTTTTTGCATTTATTGTGGTCAAACAAACTGCTTCTCACTGAAATTTCAGTGTTCATCTGGTTAGGACACGATGCAAAACCCAATCCTTAAAAGTCCAACATTTCCATAGGTTTCTTACCACTCTTAGAAGACGTCTTTGCTCTTTAAAGGTGGCATGGCAACCTAAAACCCGTTATCATGACAATCACCCCGCCACGATCAGTATGTAGGCAGAGACGGCGTAGATCTTTGAGGACAGCAGGCTGATGTAGTCACTCTTCTCAACTAATGTCCAGATGCCGACAGCCATCACTGCACCTCCCGCCAACTGAGAAAAAAACATTTCAATAAAGAACAGATTCATTTGAGGAACACAAAATTAGAAATTCTGAAATATTCTGAGGCTGCTCTTTTTACTTAACATTATCTACTGTGTCTCATGAAATAAAGTCTTAGAGTTTTGGGATGCAATTAATGCAATGGTAAATAATAACATTGTTGTAATTTTTGGATAACCTATAACTTTAACTACACTTTTGCAGTTCCAGGGATTTAAATAGTATTAAAATTGTTATAATGAATAATATGGGTCTACCCTGCTTACACGAACTGTGAGAGAAAGCAGATAAAAGCAAACCATACGCACCCAAAACAGGAAATTGAAAGTGAAGAGCAGATATTTCAGGCAGATGGTCCCACACGCTTCTTTTTCTTTATTTTCCCCCATCTGTTAAAAACAAACACAGATAAACACTTTGCTGATGTTAACTTCACCTGTACATAGTTTTAGGTGTAACGTTATAGTGGTTTTGTGGCAGTTCAACAAGCAACTCATGCCAAACTTTTTTTATTTAGTTTATTTTTATAATACACTTTTTACAGCACTTTAATGACATTTTTTTATGCAATAACTGCATTTCTTGGGCAATTCCAGCGTTATAGATGTGACATTTTCAGTCAAAACTAGAGAATGTGTTTATTACCAGTATATTGAACCATCTGTACTATAGCAAAATGTAGATCTAATCGGCATTATTTAAAGGGATAGTTCACCCCAAAATAAAAATTATTTTATTATTTACTTGTATTTACCCTCATGTCAGGTCAAACCTGAATGACTCTGTATGAACACAGAAAAAGATATTTCGCAAAACGCTGGTTACCGACACCCATTCACTTTCATAGTATGGACAAAACAATGGAAGTCAATGGGTGCCAGTAACCAACGTTTTGCAAATATCTTCTTTTGTGTTTCAAGACCTAAAAACAGAGTTTATAAATTATGACATAGTTTTTGTTTTTAGGGTGAACTATCCCTTTAAAGCCTCTTCTGGTGATTTAGTTCGTGTTTGTTCTTTAAAAACACTAAAGACATGCTTTGGTTTTGTATTTCTTTGTTTATGTGTGAATTTAAAACAAACACACTGCTCTTCACACCTGCTCTTTAAAGACCAATTGTAAACACACAAATCATGAAACGGCTTATCTGAAAACAACGCAGACTTCTGACAATCTGATATTCCTTTAAATGTACTCTGTGGCAGGTATCATAGAATAATACAGCAGCACTTTTACCATATTCACAAACCATGGTATTTGTATGTTTAGCTAGCGATACCTCAATAGAGCTGTTGGTAAATGACTAAAACAATGGAATGATACCATGTCCACTATGGTACTTTTACACAATGATTCATTTTAAATCAATATACTTCGCTTGATTTTTATGTACACTTTTAAATGAACTTTAAAATGAACATGCAGAATGAGGTAATGTCTGATGAATGAGAGTTTTTTGTATGCCACATACACACAGGCCTGTTTCAACATGTCAGGACTGACTCTCAACTTTCATACAACATAACGATGTAGAAAGGTAGTCCATGTTACAAAAAGACAATAACTTTATTTGAAGAGATAATATAAATGTTATAACCCTTACGAAAATGAATAATGGTTTTACTAACCATTGCATAACCATTATATTTGTAACACTATGGTATACTTCATTGTTTTTATAGTTATGTGATTGCCCTGTTTGATTGTACAAGCTTTAAAACTCCTTGATATTTCTCTGTTATATTAGATATCTTCCCCGATCTCTACATAAAAAACATGTTATTGAGTTGTTATTTTTATCAGTACTCTCTTAATTTTTTTCTGTCCTACCTCCGCGGTGGTAACGCCACGCACCCTCCAACTACACATTTAGTTTACCCTTTTAACACACTTTACTTTTCTTTAGCTTTCTACTCATTAGATTATATTCGAGTTCTTAGTATGATATTTATAGATCAGTTTGTTCAAACAATCTGGCTGACAAATGCGATCCAAGACTCAATCTCAGTTCTTACCTTCGTCGGCTGTTGTGAAACAAAGACTAAATCTGCGCACTCTTCAACAGACAACTGGTCAGAAATTGTTGAAATAAATCCTCACACACACAAATCACAGGCTGGCAAATGTCCTTATATACATTAGCAGAGAGATTCGAGGCCTAAAGCTACACAGAAAGTTTAAACGAGCTCAAGCCGAGTTTGAACTGAACTGAACTGAACTGTAAGCGATCGCTTTCTCTATGTTTCTGTGGGGGGCGCTATACCCCACTTTATATATTTATGTTTTATATTTATATTTTTAATCTTTTACGTTCATGTATTTGTCAGACGCTTTTATCCAAAGCCACTGACAAGTGCATTGAAGTTATACATTTACTTATCAATATGTGTGCTTTTTGCGAATTAAACACATGACCTAATTTGCGCGTCTAACGCAATAATATTCAACCAGGAACACATTTGAACGTATTCTGTGTAATTGTATACATCTGTACGAAACACATTCGTTATTACATTATTAACCAAAATAATATAAACGTGATTTATAATGTAAAAATGTAAAATAAGTTGCAAAATGATTAATAGAGGCACGATAGTGATCATAAATGAAAGTGATTGGTCTATTCAGACAACTGATGAGAAAAGACACACTTTACACGTGGTATGGTTTCAATTTCGGAATCTTCAGTGGATTGACACGCTTTTAATATACATTGAAAATAAACAGGGGTGACTTAAATAAAACAATTTTTTTTTTACCATTTTCCCCAGTTGGCATTCCATTCCACAGCAGTCTGGGTCATTTCTTAAAAACCCAGCCGCTTACAGACCACTGCAGTGTCGGCGCTGTGGTGGGGCATTCGAGGGCCGTGCCCCCCCTAGCGGTCATTGATGCCCCTCCTACCACAGGCCATGGCGTGGCCCAAAAAAAACCTTTTAGTTATTCTTTTAATTTTAAATGTACAAACTGTAACTTAAATGAAATAAAATGAAATCAACGGGGAAAACATTAATTTTGGTTGTTCATGACATGTTACTAGGCTTGGTCATCATAGGTAAATGCTTATTGGTTGCTGAGTTAACTTCAGAGTCCATTGAGTCCATTTCAGTTTGTCCATCTTTATCATATACATTTAGCTCTAACTGTTAGCCTAATTATAGACAAAAAATGGATTTTCAGCCTCTTCCATCAGCAGAGTGAGGTGGATGAATTATTTCTATTTGTCAGAGATGGGTAAACTGCATTTATTTGCGTATAGCCTCCACGACAGCCCTGCGCTGTGTGTGACTGAGCTGGATCTCGAGTAGAGAGAGGGCATAACTTTACCCCACCCCTTTCTGCCTTTTAATGTGACTCCACTCCAAACGCGTTTTTAATTTCAAAAGCATTTCTAAATTCAGTTCATATTTCCAACAAACGAAATTTCAAGCCAAAATAACGAAATGGTTAAAAAAAATATTGCAAAAGTTATGCGCAAATCTGTAACGGAAACGCGGCTACATGATATAGAAATGAACAACAACAAGAATAAACGAAACTCGCAAATAATAATTAATAATAATAATAAAACGTGTTTCTTTTTTTTATTGCATTTCTGCTATGTTGGACTATGATGTCGCCACTGCCTAAAAATATTTCTCAAACGGCAGTGCCCCCCCGCCGATGACCCAATGCCCCTCCAGTAGATCTGCTCTGGCGCCGACTCTGGACCACTGGGTAGTAAAGGGATATTAAGCTGTACTAATAAAGATGAAAAGGGTTTGGTCTGAGGGAGCTATGCATAATATTTGCACAGGATTTTGAGAATTTTGGAAAAATGGATCAAAATGGAAAAATTTCAGATCTCTCTGGAATTTTATATGAAATAATATAGAGACACGTTTGAGTTTAATATATGTTAAATTCTCATATTTCAATGTAATTAATTTCCATAGTGCTTTTCCCAAAGTATAACGTTTCAAAGCAGCTTCGCAGAAAGCACTAATCCACAAGAGGGCGCCAATAGCCCACTGTTCCCGCATGACACTAGTGTAAGAGCACAGGACACTGTCCTCTTACTGGTAGTAAAGATAAAGATTCTGTTCACTGCCATATTTAAGCAATACACATATGGCCAAGGGCACCCCTAGCAGTTTTTGGTCCTATCAAAGAATATGAGGTTGGGCTCTCTACTGCACCAAACATACAATGTTATGAGCATCAAAGTAGTCATAAAAATGACAAAAATAAATAATGTGTATATTGCTGTAAAGCCCATGTACCCTTTAAGCCAAACGTTCAAATTTTACGTCAAATTAGAAAAAAGAGAAAGCCATGTTTTATACTGGTCATTATTTTAATTTGTTACTTCCCTGACATTGTTATTGCATACCAATCACATTTGACAGTGTAGAGCTGCAGTCATGCGTGTGCATGCTGTCTCAGGTAACCTCACACAAGACACAGAAATCCAGGGGCGATTCTAAGTTTTTAATATTGGGGGGCTCAGCCCCCAATGAGGGTGTCGTTTAAAAATATAAAAATTTTAATGAAATGTAACTAGAAAACAGAAATGTTTTCCTCTCTGCCCTGCCTTTCTGAAATGCGTTGATTTTTACAAAGCTCATCATTCTAAAAAGCGCAGTGTGCTCAGATTGGCCAGCGATCCCGTGCAATGTGATTGGCCCAAATATCGCAAGGGTGTGATGAAAATTTTACACCCCTTATCATATTTGAAAAACATGGCATGGCAGCTGAAGCGCAACAATACCACAGCTAGAATAAAAGTTACGCCTTCTTTCTTTGTGTATACATTTTGGACGGTTAGGAAACTTTACCACCACATTTCTACGTAGAAATGCTATGATAACTGCCAAATAACTATATTTGGATCTACAAAGTACACACTGTGTAGCACTATTATATAACAGATGTCTGCTAATGTGTATCATTTGCGAGAAAATGGGAACATACTATAGTAACAGTTATTTACATAACAAAGTACATATTTATATCAGTGCTAGTGATTCTACAATTAAACCTCCAATCATGCCACTGACAATACTGTATGTTTTTCGTTTTGAATGTTATTCAAACAGGTAATTGAATATATGATATTTTACTTCTTAAAACCAATATTTTTTATTTTTATGAATCCATCATGAGATGGGCTTATTTGAAACACATGTGGGCTTAAAGGTACCAAAATTAAGCGCATGCCAGACTTTTTACTTTATTCATAAAATATTTATATTAGAAAATGAACATCAACTGAGTAATACATTTTTAATTGAGAGAAAAATCTTGCATTGTAACGAATTATTATCAATCTCTATAAAAAACCTAAACTTAGATTTTGGTGGGCTTAATGGGTACACTAACCCTATATAATTGTCAGATACTAAACAGTTAGTATTAATGATATTAAGCTTTCACTTTGACAGAATGTTCATTATGATTTATGTAGAAACTAGTAAATCACGAAAAAATGACTGGGTTTTTACAGGCAGGGTCACATATTTGCACTCTATGGTTCTGTCTAATGGAGATTTTATCTTTTAAAACTTATATTCTGCAGGACAATTAAATTTTTAATACATTAGAATGTTTAATTGTCAACACATGATTACGATTAGTAAACAAGTCAATCAGACTTATTAGACAGAAGAGTCATTATGAGATATGGGAGATGTCATAAATGACATACCTGATGTGCATGTGGTCTTGGATGTTATTTATCATTTTAGCTTTCAAAAGGGATCAGTGCAACACTATCTATGCTACTTCTCAATATTGCATTCATACAATATATTTGTAGCAAACATAATACAAAGTATTATATGCTTATGTGGGGTAACTGGGACATGAACAACCAGCTTGTGATTCCTGAGTGCTGATTTGGCAGATGGGATTGTGTTGTTTGTGTGGTGAGAACATTTGCCACCCTGAGGGTGGTGCTAATGGCCAACTTTAGGATACTTTATCAAACTACACATACTTTATCAAACTTCACATAGTTACAGCAACTATGAAGACAAATTATTTCAGACTGATTCAGTTTTAGGAAAATAGTACTTAATAATACTTACTGTAAGTGGATTTTGGTAATTGCCAAAGAGCTACTTTAGCTTTTTTACCTAGATGTATTTCAGCTTTATTACCATGATAAAATCATTCAATAATCCCCCAGGTTTGTGTTCAGTTTAACCTGGTAACTGACACTGCACGTATTAAGCATGCACGTGGAAATCTAAACTACATTTTTTTACATTTTAGATATTACACAATACTTTGTTTATTTTTTAAATTTAAGGTATTTTAATAAGATCATAAATTCTTTTGATTAGCTTATGTTTATGGTTATGAAAATGTGCATTTCCATCAGTATATAGTTTGTCATGATTAGATTAGAATTAAACTATAAAATATTAAAGTGAATAGTTAAATAAGCGTTAATAAATAAGTGTTCCACCTGTGGAACAGTAAGAGTTAACAGGTTAATATCAAAGCAAAAAAATTTGTTCACACCATGACATTTGTAAGTTGAGACACTGTCCAAACATATTTGGAAACACAACAGCTTACCTCAGCCTTGTGCTAACCTGACAGTAATAAAGTCAACATTACTGTATGTAGAATGTTAGAGGTTTATAAAATGCCAGTCAGTGTTGTAGTCTCATCCTTTGACTCTCATGTTTTATGTGGCTGTTTCTTTTATTAAAGACCCATACGAACCCCTGCCATGTGATCCTTAAGGATCAATGGATAGTTAAACACTTTGTTGTGTTTTACTAACTCTTTCAATCTGACTAAAGGATTTCTGTGCTGTAGAATTTTAATGTTTTAACGTGGTAAATGAGCAAATGGTCCATCTACTTTCACTACCATTTCGGTAGTGATACCATGGTACAGTGTTAGTATTCTAATGCTAAACACATGCATTATATCCTTGTGTTTGTAGAATAACCCATCAAAATGATTAAACCCTTTTTTTGCTCAAAATGTGCTATAAAATGCAATTACTGTTATGCAGGTTGCTTATAACAGCTGTCACATACAGATAGATTGCCATTGTTTCATGTTGTCTTGATATCATGTAGTACTAAGCCATGCTGGGCTTTAAGGTGAAAAAAAATGTAGGTAAATGCAGATGACTAATATAGAAACTTTTGTGCTTTTTTATGCATTTAAGTAGTTAAGCTGATTCATGGGCGGTCCAGTTACACTATAATACTATGCTTGAGTACTGGTAGAAAGAATGTAGTCCACAGTCAGAAAATGCAAGACATTAAGGATTGCTATATGCAGTTTCTTATTGAACCTTCTATCAATGTTCGTGCCTCTATGCAAAGTGACTTTTGTCTTGTTTTGATTAGATCTTTTTTGTTTTGCTTTGTTTTGCGAGATGGTTATTGATCGTGCGGTGGGATTTAATGTAGTGTTTTTACCGTTGTGACACTTTAACAACAGGTTATTTGAAAGCACTTAATCCTGAGGGCCGATCAACAAAAACGATCATCTGACACGCACACACATAAAGGAACAAGCTCTCCAAGTGTAGTGAAGCAACAAATTGTGGAAAAACGCGTCGGATAATTGCATTCAATCTGTTGTTCTGCACCTGCAGCTTTACTGGCAGATTCTGTTAACCCACATTAAAGCGCAGACCGGCAGCCAGTGATGGACACTCATGAATGGAAAGAGAGAGAAAGACTCATTTACTAAATGTAATTATTCTCAATTAACTGACGGTGAGCTGCTGTTTTTGTGTGGTACTGTGTTTTTGGGTTTTCCAGAGGGAATCAATCATTCTGTGGAGTCTCACACACTGAATGTTAATGGCCTCATCGCACACCAAATCAAGAGTGAAGCATTTGGAGAATTTCAGACACAGATTCATTAATTTCAAGTGCTACATTACATTTAAATTTTTGCATCTGGCAGATACTTTCAATCAAAGCAACTTATAGTGCAATAAAGGTATAATTATTTTGTAAAAAAAAAACTAGCCAATCACCAATCGATAAAGACTTATATTCTCTGATATGCCAGCCTTGTGCATTAAAACAGTAGCTCAAACAACTTTGAAATTTTTGTTTAAAAAGCAAAAGTTATGGTAAAGTTGATGTCAGGTTCAAGTGTTGGTTGGAAATATGTCATGATTTTAGCCAGTGAATTTAGAGAATTTAGAGCATTCTTCCCCTATTTAAGTACATACACTGTAAAAAAAGGACTAGAGGAACTCTGAGGAACTTCAGAACTGAATTTATAGTGCCTAAAGGATCCCATAAGTTTCTGCAAGAACTGCCAAGACAAATAATGGTAATGGTTCTTTAGAGAACTGTTCTTTGTAAAAAAAAGTGTTTTGTTGTTGTGTTTTGAGGTCATCCTGACGGTTCCGCCGGTTTATTTTGTGTCCACACTGTGCCAGTTAGACTGCAATTTATTAGCAGTTGACTCAGATACTAGGGACCATTCAATGCCATTCAATTTTTAATATGTACTGTATACGAAACTTAACAGGACAACACAAATGGGTTGATATGATCATATTTTTTGCTCTAGTAAGAGCTCTAGCACTGCATTGCATAGTCTTTCAGATTCAGAAGTGGTTAAAGAATCTGGGTTGCTGTATGTTCTTGAAGTTCAAAACCAATTTACATTTACATTTATTCACTTAGCCGACGCTTTTATCCAAAGCGACTTACAAGTTACCAGTGGCACACTGGGAGCGATTAGGGGTGAGGTGTCTTGCTCAAGGGCACCTCAGTTGTTTCCTGCTGGTACTGGGAATCGAACCAGCAACTATATGGTTGCTAGTCCAACTCTCTAACCACTAGGCTACAACTGCCCTACCAATGTCACAGGTTTGTTACCAAATGTGATTTCATCCCTACCCTTTAAAATTAAAAGATCCTGGAGGAACTTTTTGAGGTTCTTCACACTGCTGCACCGGCGGAACCATCAGGAGGTTCCCTGAGGAACTTCAGAACTGAATTTAAAGTGCTTCCCACAAGTTTTTGCCAACTGCCAAAACTGTTAAAAAGGTTCCTTGCGATGCCTTAAAGAACCTCAAATGATTCCTCCAGTATCTTTTAGTTTTTACAGTGTAGGGCAGGGATGTTCAATCCTGTGCCTAGCATCCTGCAGATTTTAGCTCCAACGCTTGTAATATTTTATAATATTACAGGCAGGGTGTAGATAGATTTAGAGTGAAACTAAAAAACCAAATGATTAAACGATATTAACCCAGTGTACCCACCTGAAATTATGTGTGGTAAGTAAAGAGAAAAAACTAGACCTCTCATTTTGTGCACAAAGTGACTATGCACCCTATGGATGAGAGTATGCATTTATGCACAGAGCCCAAGGCAAGTTCTAGTGGTGAGCCAATGTCACAGTGGTGGGTTGTTGGGGTTGTGCTGGCCTGCTGATAAGCTTCACTAACAGAGGGATTGAGAATACAAAGCACTGGAGGCAGTGACAGTGGAATTAGCTTCCATTGTCATGGTAATGATAGTGATATTTTTCACCTCCGTCCGACCAATCGAAACCCGTGATTGTGAGGCAAACAGAAATGCAATTTCTCATCCAGAAATGATCGGAAATGGGATGACAATTACAATCCCTCTTTAAAAAGGAAGTCTTTAAATGATTTTTCATTCAGGGAAGGCGAAAGGGCTGTGAACCAATTAAAGTCTGTTGGCTCCTAGGAAAGTGCTGCATGCTAATGACTTGGTGCCGTTATTTAACCCACATCACCAGAAACGTTCACCCATTTCATTTGCACATATCAAGGTTTGCAATATGAAATTAAAATTCTAAGTACCACAGGATGTAAGCAGACCTGACAGCTGACAGTTTGACTGTCTCTGTTGCATTTATACTACAAACAATTCGTTTTTTTTTTGCTTCAACAACAGCAAGTTATTACTATTTTGGTTTTTCGTTATTTATTCACCCTCATGTCATTCCCTATATATAACCCTTTATCTATGGAATTCAAAAGCAGATATACTGAGAAATGTCTCAGCGATTTTGTGTCCATATAGTGGATGGCAATATTGTTTGATTACCATTCTTTAAAATATCTTCTTTTGTTTTCATCAGAAGAAAGGAAGTCATACAGATTTGGACAGACATTCAGAACAGAGAGATAATATAAATTACGGATCAAACCAGATGCCACATAGCACGAGGAAAGTAAGAGTAAACAAAATCAGTGAAAGATAAAATAATTGTGAACAGAGCACTGGGAGAACCAGATGAGTTTGGTAAAACCAGGAGCAGGTGATGGCGACAACAATAGAGGCAATTACTTGAGGAACGAGAGATAAGTGTGGTCTTCTGGAGATGAAGGTTTCGCCTGGTAATGGATCATTTATTCAGGAGCCATTATTTCCTTTCATCTTGAGGAAGAGTACACGAAAGACCGCAATCAGTAGTCAATTAAAGTGCTTTACATTTCAATGGTAATTAGGACATTTACGGATACCTAGGATACCAGGCGATGTGTCGGCAACGTGAAGGAACCAGGAAAAGAAGGTGGAATTGAAGAAATAGTGCAGAGATGATTATAAGGAACAGTTTAAAACTGTAAAACTAGGACTGTGATGTTTATGTTTGCTAAATGGGGAGCTGGGGATTGAAAAGCAGTTTGCATTTATGAATATTCATCAGCTTAATGTAGCGTGAAGTTGTTATATGCAGTTTGATTTATGCATATACAGTACACTTCCTGGTTGCTAGTTCTTAAAATGTCCTCATGGCCCTTTTAGAGGATTGTTTTATATGCTGTTACAACCTCACACTAAGTGTTCAAACCCTCAGCTGTGAATCATTTTACTGTAGGAGACTTCCTGACAGGACAAGATTTTGATGAATTGTGGAACTGTTCACTCACACCAACTCATTTATTTCCAAAGCTTTACATTCAGACCTCATTTTCGGAGCAGAGACTGTGAAATGTGTCCTGCCTGCATCACCAAAACAAAGTAAATATTTGCCAAAACCAATAACTGGATGCACTGAATAGAGGAGAGTCCATCTCTCCATCATTATTCCAGTGTGTCTCCCGCACCCACTATCTGTCTTTTACTCCTCTGTGCTCAACATTGTATTCTGGATGCAAGATGAACTTTTGATAAGAGTTAATGAGAAAACATTATTGTGCAGCGAGAGCTGCTCAGCCATATGCTGGCACTCCTGCAGGAAATGTAAAAGAGAGAGAAGGACATAGGCTTGAGAGGATAAAAGAGGACAGGGAAGACAAAACACAAAGGATGTGTGGATATGAAAGGAAATGAGAATGATTTAAATGAAAGTTTTATCTGCCATGACCACTCACCTCCCACTCATCTGAAAGACTCTTAAGGACATTCACAGTGCACACAAATGCACACTGTGTGCCGTACGTTAAATAGGCTGGAGGATGTTTATGTTTAAGAAAGACTTAAAGTTCAGCATTGATGTGATTACCTTAATAGTTACTTAAACAAAAACATGTAATGATGCCAGCCTTTCTACAGCATTTGTTGTACCCAAATACTTTTTGGTTCAGTGACAGAAGATTGCACATGCTACTAATATTAACTGACCAACAATAATGAGAAGAGAAAAAGAGATAAATGTACTCTTCTTACTGTAGCTGTATTGTGATAGACTGTACTGTTTGAGGCTCGTTTTGTTTACAGATCCGTCACCATCAAATCAGTTAAATCAGTACTAATGAATCTTATCTAAGAATAATGCAGCTGCTTATCTAAGAATAATTCACTACGGGTGCACCATAATGCCCAAATGCTCAAGGTAATTAAAGATTAGGTATGGTAAACTTAATTTTATTTAACAATAATACTTAATTAAACATTTTGAGTTCAAACTTAATGTTATGGTACTGTTGTACTTTTTATAGTTTTTTGAGTTATTCAAACAGATTATTTTTGATTAAGATAAGATTGAGCTACTGGTGGTTTAAGCACACACACAACAAATTTTGTCACAACTTGTTTTCTACGTTGAACTTAAACTGGGACTACATGAATGATTCTTGTTGTGTTAAAGTACTATTAATGAAACTGGGCAGAGAATTTCTAGTTCCCATCATGGTTTGCACTGAACTACATTAGGGGAGTACATTTTCAAATTTACCTCTGTTTCACGTGTTTCCAAGAAAATTAAAAGACTAATTAATTGACTAATTTGTTACATTTGACATAAAATACAAGTATTTGACATAAAATACAACACATTAACTAGATAGAATGGTTTGAATACAAACTTTATGTTGGCTTAAGAAAGCATAGTATGATAGTGTAAGTTTAAAAAATCTGATTAAGGTTTAAAGAAATAAGGACTGTATAATAACCTGTTTTGACATTATTTAGTATGATGTCAACATGTTTAGCATGATTTAACATGAAGCTAACATGATTTAACATGAAGCTAACATGATTTAGCATTGAGCTGGAATGATTTAACATGATGTTGACATGATTTAGCATGAAGCTAACATGTTTTAGCATGATTTAACATAATGCTAACATGATTTAGCATAAAGCTAGCATGAAGCTAGCATGATTTAACACGATGCTATAGCACTGTAATGCAAAGATATCCATCTATGCCATATATAATGGCAGTCTATGGGATCGGTTGCTTGGGTGCTCTAAATGTTGCTAGGGTGTAGCTTGATAGCTTAATGGTGATTTTTTGACACCGATTGGTTGCCTGAGACAAATGAGCCCACAGACTTTTTTCTATGACACTGTGATGCAAAGATAATCCATATGGGCCTTTTATAATAGCAGTCTAATGGCCATTATTAGTCTTAATTATTATTAGAAAATTTGTGTGGCTCTTACAGAGTCTGCCATCCTTGTCAAATGTGGTAACCCACATGTTTCTACAAAATCCTTGCTCAGAGCTATGATTTGTCAACATTTGTTGCAATGTTTGTTGCAATGCAATCCCATGCATAACATGGCTGTAACTTGAAAACTGTAGAAGGACATAAAATTTGGCTCAGAAGAAGAAGTTTCTTTCTCAAGCCAACATAATTATATAAATTGTCCTAAAGGTAAAAATACCCTGAAAATCACTTCCATGGAGAATTTTTTTCCTCCTCTCAATGGAAAATCTAACTTCTGACCCTGATGTATAGTATGTGCACACATTTAAAATTGTGGCGATTAGTGGGACTACAAATTGTTGTAGTGCTCATACATTGATTGAATGCCCGTGGTATTTGCACATGGTTTTGCCATGGTACCAAAATTATAAAGGAGAATTATGACATATCTTTGGTATTGTTTCTGTCTACTAAAATTTTATTTTTAGGTATAAAATGCTGAATCTTCTTCTTCTTCTTATGATGTATCGCTTAAAAAAATAAAAGCGTCAGCTAAATGCCTAAATGTAAATGAATCAAAATAAATTATCTTGCTTTTCTTTTGAGATAAAATTGTTCTTACAGCAATCTTTGTTTGTTGTATAAGCAAGAATCATAACTTTTTATTACATTTTGATTACTGATCATGCTTTCCTTACTATTTTGGCTTTGAAACGAACAGACATTTAGAGGTGGTTAAAAAGAACGATCCATATTGTACATCTGCATCTTATGGGTTTGAGACTTAGCGATAAGCAGCTGGAAAGATACTAAAAGAGATACTGACATGGAGAGAGGGTGTTAAATCAATTAATGAACTGGAAAGGAAGAAGGAGACGAAGAGAAGGCCTCTCAAGGACATCATATCTTAATTGAAAATGACAGCTTCTATTAAAAATGCAATCATTCTGTCTGTTTTATAATTAAAATGCAGGCAGCTGATAGTTTTGTCTCATTAACTTCAAAGAGCACTTCAAGCACAACCACTGGTCATGAAACGAGGCAAATTTAAATGAGGCAGATTAAAATGAGGACCAGAACCTAACAGGACAAGATTGTTGGGAATCAGGAATCACTGTCATCCCTTTGGTCAGTGACCAGAGACATTAGTGCTCTGATGTTTAGAGTGTAAGTGACAACCTGCTGGCCCAATGGCAGAGTCCAATAGCATGTTAAAGGTTTCTGTGTGTTTGGTCTTTTCTGGCGCTTTGTTACTATTTTCATGTTAAATAATGTTATCCAACTCTAATGTTATTAATGCTATACAGAATTTAAGCAAACTTGAACTACTTTCTATAGAAAGCAGTTGGCAATCACATCAGCTAGATGGCAAGAGATAGCACAGCCAAAACTTGCATATCAAAAGAGGAAAGAAGAACAGAAACAAGACAGCACGATAAGAAAGACAATTTAACTCATTTTTATTATTATTTTTATTTTGTGCAATGGTTGTGGAGCCAGACAATATGCAGACCATATCAGAAAGAAAATTGAATTGCTGTCAGAATAAATACTTCATAATACATTACTGTTATGTGTTGTTTGTTATAATTATCATAAAATTAAACATTATATATATATTTAATATATGAATATATTTTATTTATTTACTTACCCCAATGTTTTTCCTTGATGGTTGGAATACAGTATTTCCAAGAATGTATAGTTATGCAATTGCTCTATAATAATTGACCTTTGAGCTTAAAAAGTGAGAAAAAAAGCAAATACATATTTCTTCAAAGAATCAGTCCAAATTTTAAATCTTTAATATTTTGTAAAAAAAACATTCATTTAAAAATGTTTAAATGATGCTGGTAAACTTTGATCGAATGTACTAGATAAAGAGGGCCAGTGAGAAATTAAATAAATTTAATTTGAATTAAATATTATCAGTGAATAATTTCAAACACATACTTTAATAAGAAACATGAAAATTAACTAAAAGTTCACCTATACCCACCAAGTATGAAAGTTCACACCCAGTCGATAATATTTATTGCTGTTATCCGCTGCAATATAATTAAAATAATATTACAGCGTTTGAATGGACCATTTCTGGTTTGTAACAGGGCCAAAACATCACTGTCACTTTGAGATGCCTCAGGGTTCAGTGGTTGGTCCCCTCCTTCTTTCAGTGCTAACCCAGTTATAGCTTTACTTGTTGTTTTAAGATTGAACCAATTAATTACTTCAATTTTGCCTTTATATCTGTCATTTTCTATTATTATTTATTCATTTTAAGTGTAGTAAATATCCCTATTTCTCCTCCACAAGTGGATATGTCCAGTCTTTTATCCTCTTACATAAAAGGTTATTGTTACTGAAAGATTCTGTGAGAAATATGCACAGAAGGGAAAATACATGTTTCTCTCTCTCTCTCTCTCTCTCTCTCTCTCTCTCTCTCTCTCTCTCTCTCTCTCTCTCTCTCTCTCTCTCTCTCTCTCTCTCTCTTTCTCAAGGTGTGTTAAAGACAAAAAACAAAAAATTTGATTAAATAAAAAACAAAGATGAATGGAGGGGGATGAGTTAATGATGCATAAGGAGGCTCTTGGGTTATTTGTAGGTGTAGAATTTATCCTCTCACATGCCCCGTCATCCCTGTGCTGTCTTTAGACAAAAAACTACACAAATTCGCATTTGATTGTAAAGGTTAGGATGTACATGCAAGGGGTAGTGCAATGAGTTTCTATCCTCCACCTCCAGTTAAAATATTATACAATTACATTACTTTGTGCAGTTATATATTATTGCTAAGCATAATAACTACATAATAATAATTGCTAACAATTAATGTATATTCAATATAAGAAAATATATTTTGACACCACTTATATTATTAAAAAAATAATAATAAATAAATAAAAAAGCAATAACCTTAAATAGCCTTAAATAATTCAGTTACCTCCTCCTCCTCAAATCTTCTTCAGTCAAGAGATGAGGCATTATTCCTGACCCAGAGTTTGTTTCTGACACAGTAGCTAAAATTGTTCTAAAGCAGGGGTCTTCAACTAAAATTGCTTGAGGTCCAGTAAATGAACTCTCCTCACCAGCCGAGGTCCGGACAATTATGTACTGCACGTAAAAACATAAATTGACGGCTTTCGCCAGACAGAATTAGTGTAAATATTTGTTTTTATTGAACAAAATATAATGTTATCATGTATATTGAATAATGTCTCTTCATATGTATAAGCATAAATAATCCTTCACAAATCAATCTCATTTTAATGCTGTTCTGTTACTGTATGTCCTTTCAGTTGCTTTGGTACAAAATATCTAAATTTATCCAGTAACAATGTCTGACAAAAATATGAAGGGAACAGTGCAAAATGCATCTCTAAATCTGCACAACATGCATTCATTTCAACATTAACAACTTAAAAGGAAAACCTAAACTGAGATTAACAATCACAATCAATGAACACAAACCTCTCTGGTTCAATTAAATCAGATCACATTTTATCTTCATTCTCATGTATTGTCTGTACTTTACTAAATGTAATGTTGAACACTCTCTTCAGCATCAACTTTCCTAATTTTTGAGAATGCCATTGTTTTTCAGTCATCGAAAGTTGTATCGGTGTGCGCTGCTCTCTGCTCTCTTCACTGCACGTCTGTCTGTGACTGTTCGCGCCGCCGCACTCGAAACCTGTGTCGATGTATGCGCTACTGAGCTGACTTTATGTGCCTGATATAAATTGGATTTTATAATAACGTTAAATAGTGTTTGCCATTTATTTATTTAATTGTGTCAAAATGCTTTGCGGTCCGGATGGATGCATCTCGCGGTCCGGATTCGGATCTCATCAATACAGTCATCTTTCCATTCACTGATTACAATCTTTAAGTAATCAAGATAATTACTTTCTTATTAGTATTGCTAATATAATATAATTTAATGTAGATCCCGCCTTCCAGTAAAAAGAACCAATCACTAATCGATAAAGACTGACGTTTCTCTTGGGAAGGGGCTGTTTACGGAGACTCGTAAGGCAACGGCTCTACTCGTAAGGCGCTAGCCAACCTGTGCACATGCGTAGTAGCTAAAGCCATCTCAAGGTTTTTTGCACAATTTAAGCTTAAGAAACAAAGATTCTGGTATAGTTAATGTCAGTTTAAATTGTTGATCGGAACTATGTTGTTAAATTGCGATTTTCCCCTATATTTATTTTAACATTAGGAAATAAATTGTAAAAGGGTTAGTGTGCTGTACTTAAAGGGGTGTGGCAAATTCACGGTACTGCAATATTCATACCGGGGGTCGACTCACATGGATGCGTCGACGTGACTCCTGTGTCCCTGGTTCCGGCGGCCTCCCTCGTCTCAACTCAATGGCGGGCGCTTCCATAGCAAGGGGCTCGCCGTGGTCGCGCCTCCGTCATTGAGCATCGGTTTACGATGGGTCCGACGGAACAGGGTTACTCTGGGGTTGTGTGAGACTTAAAGGTACGATGATGCGGATGGCGGGACCCCGGCCTCTGGCCGACACCAAGGTTCAGAAGGGGGTGCTGTCAAACAT
Source organism: Beaufortia kweichowensis (assembly GCA_019155185.1). Classification (NCBI taxonomy): domain Eukaryota; kingdom Metazoa; phylum Chordata; class Actinopteri; order Cypriniformes; family Gastromyzontidae; genus Beaufortia; species Beaufortia kweichowensis. The sequence goes on along the minus strand of CM032802.1, from coordinate 15,966,772 downwards.
TAGATCATAGTTGCCTAAAGGCTCTGCAAGTACAGGATACAGGAACAGATCTGAAGTCCATTATGGCAACATTATTGATGTCAGGTGTATATCATTAGATTGTCAAAATTTGGCTGGTGAAGCTGATTGTTCTGTATAATCTTTCTACTAAAAGCGATTTAACCAAAAAGTTTAGCTGGTTACATTACAGTAACCCATCAGCATCCCAATTTTAGGCACAACTCTCAAATGCACAACATGGTGGTGACCAGACTGACTGGCATTTTCTTGTCTTTACTGAAATATACCCTGCCTTCATTACCCTCTCTGATCAGTTTGCAGTACATTAAGCGTGTCACTTGGAGCTTTTTTCTCCTTGTCTATCTCTCTTTCTTTTTGCCTAATTACTTTTCTCCACTCTCTTTACCCAGTCTCTCGCCTCTCGCCCTTCACTCCTCAATAATGAGAGGGGTCATGCCAGGCTGATTTATTAGGAACGTTTCCAGATGGGCCTGTGCTCCCCTCACATGCTGCCCTGCCGTCTGGAGCATTAGGATCATTGTCAGATGTTGGAAAATGTGCATAAAGGCATTCCAAGCAAATATCATGAAGCAGGAGGCTTGTGTTGCAAGGTCTCATAACTGTAATTACTGTGACTGCTACAGAAGAAACACATGAGACGGGCTGTGTGCCTGGAATTTGCAGTTTGTGCTTGAGAGATGTGACAGAAGCGACAGAAATCTTTATTGATTTGAGCTTGACTAGATAATATTTTAAACCGTTGTCCGTTTAACAGTTGACTGATTACCTGATGAAGGATGAGCTGCTTTCTACACTCAAGTTAAGCTGTAATGATTGTAATGACAGTCCAGTCCATCCCCAACACACCAGCTAATATAGTGTAGTTTTTTAAACAGGGTTATTTCTGATTAGGGATGGGCATATCGATGGTGCAGTATCGATATATCGATACTCACAAGCTACTTATTTGGTATCGATATCTCCACAAAAATATCGATATTAAAATTAAATTAATAATTTCTGCATCAATTTCTGCAAAAAGTGTTTTCGGTACTTCTGTTTAATGTTTGTGCTAAAACTGAAATCCCCCTCTGACATTTAGCTCACCCGTGTCACGTGATGACTGTGAGAAACGCGAGCAACGTGCCCTGCCCACACGTACACGTCACTTTCATGGCACGCGCCGCGCATATTGTCCGCGCATAAACAGAATGGTACTATGGCAGAAAGAAAGCGTAGCACATTTCCACAGCTCAGCATCCTGGCAAAAAAATACCTTGGAATTGTCGCAACCTCTGTTCCAGCAGAGAGGTTGTTCTCCAAGGCAGGAGAGACAATTAGTCAGAGGCGAAATCGTCTTAAACCAAAAAATGTTAACATGTTGCTTTTCCTAAACACAAATCTGAAGCTTAAAGATTAGGAAATCTTTATCAACAATTAAAAATGAAAAGACACTGAAATGTCTTTCTGAACATTGCTAAATTGGAAAAATATGTACAAAGTTGAAAATAAAGAAAAAAAAGGCCTGTTTAAAAATAAGAAATATTTCATACAGTGCAAATATGCACAATTTATGTTGTTAGTATTTTTTATTATATTAATATGTATGTTATGATGTATTTTATTTAATCAATATTTTTTGTAAAATACTGTATTATTTTAAACATTTTTATTTATTTTTCTTATTTATTTATTTAAATTTACTTTTGTAATAAATTTATTTATGGCCAATATGTCTTATGTGTCATGTGTGGATGTAATTTGCCTTTAAGTGTAATATATATATAACTTTACATTTTTAAAAAAAAAAATCACATACACATTTAAGAAATAAGCGGTATCGGTATCGATATCGGTAAAATATACCCAAAAATATCGGTATCGTATCGAAATTAAAAAGTCAGGTATCGCCCATCCCTATTTCTGATCAGTTAAAAACCACACATGAGATTCCTATTTTTTAAATATTGACTGGATTAAATATAATAATTATCTTAACACATTTCAAACAAAGACAAAAGTGTTATTACTTTTTAAAATGGGTAAACCCTTTTTTATAAATATTATAATTGTTTCCTATTTGTAAACTAAATGTTTTTATTTATTTATTATTTAATCATTTACTTTCATTTGACCAGGAATACCCTTAAAATCTATCATTTTTTACAATAGAGACCTGGCAATGCAGACACAAAAATTAAAATACAACGTATGCAACACAAATGTCTTTTACAGAATAAAGCTACATGCCCATACAATACATAATCACAAGGAGCTTACATGTTTTTTGGCATTTAAAGAAGAACATAAATTATTTCTAAAATAAAAGATTATTTTAGTTTAGGAGTTTCCTAAACTAAATTAGCAGTAATATGTGTTTTGAATAAAAGCTCTTTTCTTAATCAGGTACTTGTATGAGAACACCCTCTCAGTGGCCTTACCATCGGAAATAAAAATACTTAGATCAACAAGCATTTGTGTGCAATGCCTAAATGCCCTACAGAGTTCAATCTGCCTGTTTTAGCTCCAGTCATTGCAGCTGCAGGAATCTAGGAATAATAAAACCACATTAACTCACGTAAACTGTAATTTGTCACAGCTTGATGTTCATCCCATCATTTGTGGGACACCAATTTGGATTATTTCGACTGCTTACGCAGGATGCCAGAGGCCTGTACCACAACTCTTGCTGTAAACCTTCTTTGTCAACTCAGAGTTAGATTCTGAGTTCAGCTTTTAAAAGCTTTAAAATTATATATTAAAAGCTTTGACGTTTTTAAAAATATAATTTAATTACTTTTATTAGATATAAAACCAATAAACGCCAAACAAGGCAGCAGATAAAAGCTTTAAGTAAATAAAGTAAAAAGATAATTTAAAATGGTAAATGTTTTCACTTGTCTCTTGTGGATTTAGAAGTTTGTGTTCTATGACCTATTCTTTAACTTGCAGGAGAAACAATGCCTGATAAATAAGAGTATGTCAGGATCTGTGCACTCGCTAAAGCAGTTTTTAGGATGTCATAGCATCTGGCATTTGCGACATTAGACTCAGACAACTACCAGACAGCTAGTGGAGCTTAAATGTTTTTTAACTACAAGCAGTGATGCTACGAACAGCCTGTAATGACATGCATTCGCTCATGCAATCTCTCAGACATGTCATAGAGTTCGATCTTGTACTGCAATGTTGGAGGAGGTTGAGGGAAAGAAGATTATATTGTGCTTTTAGTTTTAAACACTTTATTGACCACTGTACTGTGATAAAAATAAGACTGGCCGCAAGCACTAGCAACAATGCAAGCTAAATGTGCATTTAAACCATGATTAACTGACAGCTGCAAGGTGTGCGTCCAGTCCAATAAACACGAATGTGCTGGAACATTGTTGCTTTCATTGTTGAACATCGTCTGCACTGTGCATAACAGGATTAGTTCACACAAAATATACTCATCCCCATTCCATCCCAAATGTACATTGCATGACTTTCTTTCTTCTTCACTTTTTCAACAAAGTGTGTATCAATCAATGTACAGTATATTTACAGCTTTGTAGAGCATGCTTTGTGATAATGGTATCTTGGCCACACATTTTTTTATGAAAAGCCTTTCTTTTTCTTATTTATGCCCTTATTCTTTATCCTTTCCTATAGGTCGGTCTGTCCTGTTTGTTCCCATCTGCTTAGAATGCAACAGAAGTAGTGTGTACTGCTACATGCACACCTCCCTGCTGCAGTGTGACAGTTGGTACAGTCCACTAATAAAACGGAGGCTGTGATTTCAATGCTTCAGTAGTAACAGCACAGCAGATCTTGCAGAAGCACGAGACACAGTGAACCGGCTGTGAGCATAAGCCACGACCGAGAAGCAAGAGAAGAAAAAACGCCTGTAACCTGCTGATACAAGCAAGCCATCTGCGTTTGACCACCTTTGCTATGACCCTGTTCAACAGTGAATGTCACATCCCACGATGTGAGTAATCCTATCTATCTATCTATCTATCTATCTATCTATCTATCTATCTATCTATCTATCTATCTATCTATCTATCTATCTATCTATCTATCTATCTATCTATCTATCTATCTATCTTGTGCTTTTTTGAGACAATAATGCATTAAATGTCAATATTGTATTTAAAGGTAGCTTTTTGATATGCTGTTTTGAAGATTTTAAATCTTCACAAATGTACTGCACATGATAAGAGTTTTTAGCCATGTCTGTGTTAATTTCTAACATCATAAAAGTTCTTTTCTCATTCTTTTGAACAAATTTCTAATGCTTTGGTGCAGTCATGCAACTGACTTCGGTTTCCTAGATTATCAGGTACTTATGTCACGTTGATCAAGATATATTATACTGGTTCTCTGTTGAATAGTCTTACCCTCAAAACATTAAGGATTAGCTCATTGCATAAATCAGTATATGCAAAATGCTTAAACCAGTTAGGGTTAGGGTTAGGGTTAGTTTTTCCCAGTCGTTCGATGCATTTCTTGAATCATTCTTAGCATTTGTATGTTAGTAAGTGCCTACAAATGGCACAGTACCACAGATTACCAAACCCTAGGTTGTATACTATTTCAAGTTTATCTCCCTAAATTAAATGTTTAAAAATTTTTTCTTACTTTCACATTTTGCATATAGGCTAATGTGAAGATGCTGTATTGTACCGCAATATGCAGTTCAGTTATCATTACAGCATGTTCATCTTACTTGTTGTTTAGTTGGAAAATTTGTACTATTGATGCGACTTTTGAACGGTGCAGATTCGGTTGAATCCTTAGACACCCTTATCACATCAGAGATCACAGCTTTTCGTTTTCCTTTCCACACAGTCTGCCTCTCTGTATCCATTAACCTAGTCTTTTATAATCCATATTTCCAAACAAAATCATAACAAAATAATTTACTCTAAACCCTAGTCTTTAAACCAATTAAATGCTCAATGGCCTAGACCCATTTTCCAAATCATGTACTCTTTTTGCAAATCTCTAAACATCTAAAATGTTTTATACTGTAATGCGTGCGTGTTGCAAAATGCTAAACAAAGACAGCAAAAGTAAAACAACTATGCCGTAGCTTTCACCTATTGCACACAAGTACAGGTGTTTTGATTGTTTATACCAACAATGGATGGAAACAATCTAAGAGCCAGAAGACAAGGAGCATGTATAAGAGATGGTGGATGATGAGGACGAGATCCTAAAGGAAACTGGTCTGTAGTGACATAGTTGTTTTGTCTAGGTCAGATGTTCTTCAACTGTGGTACGCTCCCTGGTGATACGTGACAGGCCAGGAAACGGAAAATACATTTAAAAAAATTAAATAAAACATACTGCGGTTTAAACAAAAATAATAATATTGTAATTAAAAAACATTGATGATTACAAAAATATAAAGTCATCCTGGCTGTTGTACAGTTTTTCACAATGCTAAAACACATTTCCTGAAACTATTTAAACACAATAACCAAATCTTCAAACTGCATTCCCAAACATCACATTCTTCTGGCAAAATCAATCAATCACCTCCAAACTATTACAACTGTTCTCAAAATCAAGCAATTCTTCCAGATCACACACACAGCCTTTAAATCTATAAACACTACTGGTGTGTCTTAATTAGCTCCCTATAGCTCCCTAGGTCGTGAATCAGTATATCGTGTACAAGAATTCAGGCAGTGGTAAGGACCCTGGCTCTCTACACATTGAGACACTGATGACTCAAGTCACTATCAACCATTTAAAAAAATGGCAATACAGGAATAAAAATTCATCCACTATTTTTCCACGAGGTAATACAGCATCGATGCTCCCTGAGTTTTATGTTGAGTGAATTAATTTTTTTATTCAACCACCGACATGCCCCCCAAAAAACTCTCCAATAGGTTTGAGGAAGGGTGAGTATGGTAGGAGGTATAAAGGGAGGTATAAGGGAAAATTGGACCCGAGCAGATTAGTAGAAAAATACATTGTCCCAGATGACAGAGTTTCATCTGTATGTGATTTTTAAAGGATTCATATCAGTGTTAAAAAAGAGACCTGATGGACATTGGTTTTCACACATGAACAGATTTGTGTCTGTAAATGAGTGTAGAATGTGAGTGTTTTTAAAATAAAACGTGTGTTGTTAGCTTTATATGTAGTGTCCAATATGTGTTTAGAGTTTAAAAAAAAGTTTATTTCAAAATGTGTTAACAGATAATGTGCTTGCAGTCTTGTCAAGATCAGTTATTTACATTTACATTTATTTATTAAGCACATGCTTTTAAGCAACAAATGAGAGAGGATTTACCATTTGGTCAATTAGCCCAGTGTTTCTCAACCGGGGTATGCGGAAATTGCAATACAAAAAATAAAATAAAATAATAATAAAAATGTTATTAACTGACACTTTATTTTATCTAATATTGACAATAATATTGTTACAAAAACCATTTAAAAATCTGGTTCAAGTTCAAGTTACTTTTGGATCATTTTCATATTTGCTGCCATTTTTAATAATTTACAGGAACTGCTTGAAATGTGATGGGAATGGAAAATAGGTGATGGATAACGAGAGTGGTTGTTTTGATGGTGGGGTGTTGTTGGAGGGAGGGGTAGGACAGGGGATCCACTAGGATGGTTTGGTATATGATGGGGTCCAGTCCTCAAAAAAGGTTGAGAACCACTGAATTAGCCAAAAATAAGTGCAGTTTACAAAGCTATGTTTACATATTGGACTACATAAAAGCTAGGAAAGGATCCACAAAGAAGAAATAAACAGTTAGATTGTGGAAAGCAATCATAATTAGGGTTAGTCAGGTGAATACAGAACAGGTGTGTTTTGAAAGTTATTCCACCAGAGAGGAACAGAATTAAATTTTTGCAAGTGATTTTGTGCCTTTTTGTGAATGGAACAACCAGGTGTCGCTTATCTACTAAACATATGGCGAAAGGGAACATAAACCTTTAGGACTGAACTAAGGTCAGAGCCTAGAGGGTGAATTTTTAGCAATTGTACTGAAGGCCAATGTCAGCAACTTGAGTAGCTAGAGGCAGCCAGTGGCGTGAGATCAGGAGGGATGTGACGTGGGCTGCTGCATTCTGGAACTTGATGGTACTGTCTGGAAGGCCAGCCGTGAGGGCATTGCAGTAGTCCAGTCTTGAACAAGAGCATGCTCACAGGGAATAATTTCACACAGTGGGCCTCAAGTTTAAATTTTAATTTGTAAGCAATTTAAATTTAAACTGCAATTATGCTACTAACTTATAATTAATGCATTACCTTTTATCAGGCAGTTATAATAAAGCAAAGACAAAGTAGATAAACTCTGGTATAAAAAGTATGATTAAATGCTTCTATAAAATGAGTCCAGTTATTTGGTACTGTTTTGTGTTATAGTGTTGTGTGGTCATCTATATGCTAAAATGGAAAAAAAAAAAACTTTTAGTAGATTTAATATTTTCTCCCTGAACATTTATGTTCCTTGTTAAGGATGGAACACAAATATTGATGACTCATCGTACACAGATTTCTGTCTACTGAGATACTCTCTACAAAAAGAATGACTCTTACCCTATTATCACCTGGCACAGACTAACAAAGACCTGTCTCACAGGTCGACAAGGTTGATGGGTACTCTCACATACACGTGTACATGTACTCTCTCTCTCTCTCTCTCTCTCTCTCTCTCTCTCTCTCTCTCTCTCTCTCTCTCTCTCTCTCTGTTACACTATGCTAACCTATCCATGACAATGTAAAATTGGCCACAAAATAATCAATCTTCTAGTGTCATGAAACACAGCGCTGAATTAGATTTCATGTTTCCTTCACTGAGTTTTGACAAGCTGACAGTGTGCTGGGCATTTTTCACAAAGAGGCCACACTCTTTTGAATGAGATGGTAAAACTTTACATTAAATTTCCCTTTGTAAAGCATTTATAAAGATGTTAATTAAGAATTAATAACTGGTTTACAAATGTTTTATAAATCATTATTTAAGCAGTTATAATTACATGAATAATATCAAATATTTGCCACATAGTGAACCATAACAAATCTTTAGTGTTGTTGGGTAAAAGGGGTTCATAATCATTAACTTAATAAATAAATGTGTTTTCATTAAGGAACATTTACAAGTTAGTTTTATTTTGTGCATATTATACATATTAGAATATTGCAATTACCTACATGATAATTATTAAGATGCCTTTAAGTCAAATAAGTGTGAATAAATACATTTATTAAGCATTTATAACATGTCAGTTGAAAATAGCTCACTATTTGGTAGGCATTTCATTTTGAGTCACCCTTTTTTTCATTTTATAACTGCCTATTAATGATTTATAAGATCTTAATAAATGCTTCATAAAGGGAACCTTAATTTGAAGTGTTACAGATAAGATAGATGGTCTTTAAAATGCTTTATCACTAATTGGTCATGTTTTTTATTTGTCTTCTGTTCTGAAGAATTTCATCATTGTTTTTTAAAGTGCGGCAGCCCTGTGGAGTGAAAGATGACGATTATTCTTAGCTGGTATGGGACTCTGTGTAATTACTCGCATGTCTGTGGTGATTTCTTGCAGATTTGAGCATGGCAGATGATCAGAAGTCCACACGCTCTAAGCTGCGGGGAGTCAAAAGGCCAAGTAGTGCTGCGTATGGGTGAGTGATAAAGATTGTTGTCATATTGTCAAAAAGAAAATGTGAAAAGTCTTTTAATTAATACATTTTTGGAGCTTTGGTATGCTGACTTTATATATTATTCACTTTGTCGTATTGCCAGCACCATGTGAATGTCCATCAGTGGCTTTCAGAATATTTATGTTTGTCTCATGTACAGTATCACTCGTGGTTTTAAGGGAAAATTACTCACTTGTATAAATCCATACACTGGTTTTCACAAGTGAATATTAATTATGATTCCAAAAAAACAAAAATAGTAATAATAAAAAAAGTATTAGTCATTTGCATTGTAGAGAGCTGTGATTTGGTAAAACAAAAGGGTGCACATGAAATTCAAGTTTATAACCTAGAAGGCATAAATAGCTATGTATGTCTAAATTAGTATATAAAGAATATGAGTAAAGCAGCAACGTCTGTAACACAACTCTCTGTTCTTGGCCGGTAAAGGTGACATTAATAATTAATGAATAATAAATTAATAAATCACTTAAACGTATCACTTAAAGTAATCACCAACTTCTTAACTTACATGCTTGCTTGCTTGACCTCAGACAATACTTATTTTTAATAATCTATGTTGTCTTTATTGCTGTGATGGAACTATTTATCACTAATTATTTATCACAACTATTAATTATAGTTATTAATTACTAATAATCCAGATCAACTAAAAACTCAGACCTACATGGCTTCAAACTTTAGCAAATAGTACACGACTTAATCAAATAATTTTTATCAAACTACTGACTGCAGCTGTGACGCGTCAGAGGAGAAATGACCCTCCAAGTGAGCCTGGGATCTCCCAAGGTTTTTTCTCCATATATATATATATACACATTCATTAATAGAGTTTGGGTTCCTTGCCACCGTCCCCATGTTGGAGTGCTCACTAGGAAACTGCTGATATTAGATATTAGTGATATTAGATATTAGTTATTAAATTAGCTTTTTTATTTCCCTGCTTGTCCTTCTGTTTATTCTGCTGTAAAGCTGCTTTGAAACAGTGCTACATTGTTAAAGCGCTATACAAATAAACTTGAACTAATTATTTACTATGTTCCATTAGGTTTACCCAAAATGTTTTTACCCAAAAGTAAAAAAAAAGGAACATATTAAAACAAAAAATGCAACGCATAACCCAATTAATTTGCGAAGCAGGCTATTTTTACTTGTCTGCTGTATAAAGTAGATGAGGAGAGTGTACGTAAACTCACATTACACATGTACAAGCTGATTCAGAGCCCATTTCAGCCCCATGGATATTCTCTAGCACACAATACTGAATCATGGGAGAACAATGGAATGTGTCATGCAATGAAATTTGAGGCGGAAAGGTACAACAGATGCCTCGTTTAGGAATGTGTGTGTTTAGAAGTGTTTATAGCATGTGACACAAATGACTAAACAAAGATCCTGCATTGTTGGACTGCATTAACAATTGGTCACATATACTGTACATGCATCATAATAGAGATTTAAAGAGTGGTGGATGTTTGACATTCAGGTACTGTCAGATTAATATTTGTGAATGTAGCAATTCTACAATCATTTTTAGCAAACGTACTGTGTGATATTGTTAGATCTTTATATATCAAAACACATTAATCATATAAACAGAAGGAATTCATAAGGAAATTACAAAGCAGGACAAATATGACACTTTGTGAAAACAGCAGGATTACTTACCTGTAATTCTGAAGAGCAGTGATGACTAAAGACAGCATACTACGACTAAACATTATCTATAGGGCTTAAGTTTCTTTTCAAACTCTTATTTAGGATTAAATTTGCCTTGTTAAAAAAATCAGCATATTCTTTTGGATGGTGGCTATTGTCACAGATTCTTCAGCACCTTCCCATGCATTACCCATCATCCGTTGCACCTCACTCACCTGCCATCTTTGATTATTCACCGCACCTGTTCCTCATCACCCAGACTCTATATCTATATGTATATGTATATATCAGACATTATATGACATGTCTATTGTTTCACTCTGTGTCTAGTCTAGTTGTATGTTATTTTGTGGACTAGTTTGGATTGCTCTTGTTTACCTGTGGATGTTACCTGTTGTTTGGATTTACTCACCTGTGGATGTTTCCAGTTGTATGTATTCTCACCTATGGATGTTTACCTGTTTACCAGCTCCCCTCATTAAAACCCTATTCACCTAGTTCTTGTGTGGCATCGTTCATCTGCCTCAGTATTGTTACAGCTATAAAAACTATGTACTGATTAATCAACTGAAATGTACTGGTAAAAATATTTATTCTTATTCTGGTCCACCACCTAGACCTACACCAAACCAAATCCAGCCTGTGTCATCAACAAAATGATTATTCTGGTCTAAGCAGGTTTTTATAGTAAGCTTTTCAATGCTTATAATGCTAGCGCACACTGTAAAGTATTTATATCACCTGTTTATTATCCTCCTCAACATTTTCTGTTGATATGGAGTATTTCTATTTGACCCCTACTGCACACTGTCATCCATTTTTGTTACTAGCCATGGACACAACAGTCTGTGGAGTCAGAAAAAATAGGTTTAGTCCATCTCTCACATGCACAGTGAGCTGCAGGAAAGAGACAGGAAATAAGGCAATTATTATTTGGTTAGGAATCAAGACATTAGCATAGTGTAAGATATTAAAGAAGTAAAGTTTTTGCATAGATTTATACTAAAAGGAGAGATCTGTCATATAATTGTTTCTTTAAAAAAAGGCCAGCTTATGTTAAGATTTGCGTATTCTTTTTTGTCCGAAAGATATAAATTGTGGCACGTGTGTGGAGTTTTTAACAAGACCTATAACAATAGCACACTATTCATCACTCTCTTAGGCTTTGTGTGTGTCGGCACTATGTCAAAGTTTCCACAACTAAGCCATAGTTGAGTTAGAGATTAGCCATGATATCAACATACCATAACCAGACGTTCACATATGTCAGCTGGCATTCACAGAAATATCTCTGGATTTAAAAACAGCTGTTTTTGTTGTTTTGTCAAAGCCAAAATCATTCAAAGATGTTGGGGTGATAAAAGGATTGGAATAACTGTCTGCTTTTTAGACCATAAGGCATTCTGTATTTAAAATCACATAACAGGCTGTTGCTGATCAAGTGGGAAAATGGGGAAGACCCTCAACCACTCAACCCATCCATGCCATGCCTAGCACAGAGAGAAAATTGTCCATCCGGATTCCACTGTCTTCTTATTACAATGTATAAAACTGATATTTTGCCTATCTCTTGAAAGATCTGAGTTCACTGATAGGGGTCTGAGTCATTCCTATCCCAACCCAGAAAGATGTTTAGAGAGAAAGGTTTGAGAATACAAAGGCAAGGGAGCAGAACTGCATGCCATTTTCCCTCAGCAGATACAATACATCTCAAATTGATCTTGCCGCTTGTTGCGGTCGGGCACTCTGAATCAATCTCAAATTGATCTCTGTGCCAGAGGTAAGGAAAACTTGCGATAGACCTGATCAAAAATATTGTTCTTCTGGAGGAATCTTACTCGGCCGAGCAAGAATGGGTGGAGAGACCCACAGACCTCAATACAGGACAGATGAAAAAATCAACACTGACACACACACATTACTAATCTGTTAAGTTTGCTGTAGATTTTACGATAAACTTTACATAACATACTATTACAAAAATCCATTACATTATACCATTGAACAAATTTAGCTCAATGTCAGCAGTCCCTGGCAGTTTAATAGAGGTTAGTTCAGGATGGAAGTCTGTTGTTGGCCATTTCTGCCACAGGACACATACAGACCTTGTACTGCTGTCCCCAGGCTGGCAATATTAGCATTTTGATCAGAGATAGAATCAGAGAGGTTATTTACATTTATTCATTTAGCAGACGCTTTTATCCAAAGCGACTTACAAGTTACCAGTGGCACACTGGGAGCGATTAGGTGTGAGGTGTCCTGCTGGTACTGGGAATCGAACCTTTATAACTTACAAAGGAACCGGGGTCTTGATCTTATAACTGAAGATCAGATTCAAAGGTTAAAGCTTTATCGTGTACTATACAGGATGTGGGATGCTGTTGCATCCCAAAGGAACCATCAGGAAGAACTCTGAGGAACTTCAGAATTGAATTTAAAGTGCCTACAGGATCCCATAAGTTTCTGCAAGAACTGCCAAGACTGTTAATGGTTGCTCAGAGAACTGCTCCTTGTAAAAAAAGTGTCTCGAAGGTCCTCCTGACGATTTTGCCCAGTTTGACAGTGTGAGGAACCCCAAATGGTTCCCAGAGGATCTTTAGATTTTATAGTGTAGTGGAAAAACACAGGGCAGTAAAAGGAAAGATTTATATGACATTCAGTATTAATTAAAATACCTTTTAAATTCAATTATGTTCCTGAATTTGTAGAACATTTAAATTATGGTAGCAAAAAATATGCAGAATTGGAGTTGCAAATATGAAAGTATTATTAAAATAAATTACATTTCATAACAAATTGATACAACTGCAGTTCAGGAATTTAGGAGGCATAAATTTTTTTATTTTATTTTGATAAATAATTATACAAAATTAGAAGAGCTGAGTTTATTTGACAGCTCTAATACCAATAATAAACTGATGATAAAAAATAAAGAATCCCTGATCTGTGGAAAAGTTTAAAGAGGACAGGTTAAAGTGAACCCAAAGAACACCATTTGCCCTCTGAGACCAAATGTGCAAATAAAACAACTGTCAATAAAATAGTAAAACCTGACCAGCGCTACTGCAAACTTCCTGACTGGCAGCTTATTATTTCTCTAGTATTTTCCATCTCTATTCTTTTCCTGAAGGGGCATTTACAAATGGACCCCTGCTGAATAACACTTAGCTTTTAAATCTGCTTCACGCTGACACTGCAAAGGGCAAGCATTGGCTTTTTTCTGATTGCTTACGATAACACAGCATTTCTCAGCAGGATCTCATGAACAACGGCTGGAAGTGCAAAGCATACACTTTATTCAATTAATCTTTTTTACAAAGCCAATATTCTGTTATTGTATAAACTCTTACAATTCATTATTTCTGTCTGTCTCTCTGTCCATCTATACTCTGTATTTAAATAATCCTAAATTGAAAAGCACAACCTTCACCCCTATACATAATGAAATACTTTAAAGACAAAATGAAAAAATTAAAGAGAAGGCTTTGTCAAACTATAATTCTATAATTCAAACTGTCATAAGAGGCCAGTGCTTTATCCAATAGGCTACTGGGGCTTTTGGCCTGATGGTCCACATTGTGGACATGGAACAATTCATTTAGAAAAATATGTAATAACGACACAGCTTTCTATCAATGCATTGTGTGAGTGCTCTATCGCGCTTCAGTCAAAACCCTTTGCTCTGGAATGGTGTGTTCATTCCCAGTACTTTGGTTCCCTTAATAAAATTAAAATCAGTCAATCAAAACGTGCTGCTTTTCCAAACGTTGGGTTTGAAGGTCTTTCTTCTTGGTAGGGTGACACAAAGCCAAAGTTTTGAGGAAAGGTTTCGTAGCAGAGGACGGTTTCGATCCATCAACCTCTGGGTTATGGGCCCAGCACGCTTCCGCTGCACCACTCTGCTGACAACCCAGATGGGACTCAAACCCACAATCCCTGGCTTAGGAGGCCAGTGCCTCATCTTTTAGGAAACTAGGACTCTTGGTCAGCTGGTCCAAGCACAAAGGTGTGGACACAGAGCAACGTATTTTGAAATGCATGTAATAGCCTCGCTACTTTCTTTTAATGCACTGGATGAGAGCTCCATTATTTATAGCCAAGTATTGTTAAAAAGATAAGTGAACTCACATTGTATTGTTTCAAACCATCCAACCCTGGGTTATGGACCATGCAAGCTTCAGCCAAAGCCTTTTGCTGTGTTCATTCTTAGGAATCAGGTGCCCTTAATAAAGTTACAATTAGTCAATCAAACAGAGCTGCTCTTCCGAGCGTGAAGAACTTGGTGTGAAACGTGTGTAACTTGAGTTTTAAGGTCTGTCTTCTTGGCAGGGTGTCGTATGACACAAAGCCAAAATTTAGATGAAATGTTTCTTACAGAGGATGGTTTCAACCCATCAACCTCTGGGTTATGGGCCCAGCACGCTTCCGCTGCGCCAATCTGCCGACACCCCAGATGGGACTCGAACCCACAATCCCTGGCTTAGGAGGTCAGTGCCTTAAACATTAGGCCACTGGGGCTCTTGGCCTGTTGGCAAACGCACAACTTTGTGGACATAGAACAAATCATTCTGACATATATGTAATAACGACACAGCATTCTATCAATGCATTGTGTGAGCGCTCTATCGCGCTTCAGTCTAAACCCTTTGCTCTGGAATGGTGTGTTCATTCCTAGTACTTAGGTTCCCTTAACAAAGTTAAAATCAGTCAATAAAAGTCAATCATTCTTCTTTGTAGGATGTCATATGACACATGAGGCAAAGTTTTGATGCAAGGCCACTTGGCTCTTGGCCTGATGACAACACACAACGTTGTGGTCATAGAAGAATTCATGCTGAAATATATGTAATAACGACACAGCTTTCTATCAATGCACTGTGCTAGTGCTCCATCTTGATTCAGTCTAAACCCTTTGCTCTGGAATGGTGTGTGCATTCCTTGGACTTAGGTTCCCTTAATAAAGTTAAAATCAGTCAATAAAAGTGTGCTGCTTTTGAAAAACGTGACTACCTTGGGTTAGAAGGTCTTTTTGGTAGGGTGACACAAAGCCAAAGTTTAGACGCAAGGTTTCATAGCAGAGGATGGTTTCGATCCATCGACCTCTGGGTTATGGGCCCAGCACGCTTCCGCTGCGCCACTCTGCTGACAACCCAGATTGGACTCCAACCCACAATCCCTGGCTTAGGAGGCCAGTGCCTTATCCATTAGGCCACTGGGGCTCTTGGCTTGTCGGCAAACGCACAACGTTGTGGACATAGAACAATTCATGATGTAATATATGTAATAACGACACAGCTTCCTATCAATGCACTGTGTTAGCGCTCTATCGTGCTTCAGTCTTAACCTTTTGATCTGGAATGGTGCGTTCATTCCTAGTACTTAGGTTCCTTTAACAAAGTTAAAATCAGTTAATAAAAGTGTGCTGCTTTTGAAAAAACGTGACTACCTTGGGTTTGAAGGTATTCTTGGTAGGGTGACACAAAGCCAAAGTTTTGATGAAAGGATACCTAGCAGAGGATGGTTTCGATCCATCGACCTCTGGGTTATGGGCCCAGCACGCGCTCGGCTAAGCCACTCTGCTGACACGCCTGATGGGACTCGAACCCACAGTCCCTGGCTTAGGAGGCCAGTGCCTTATCCATTAGGCCACTGGGGCTCTTGGCTTGTCGGCAAACGCACAACGTTGTGGACATAGAACAATTCATGATTTAATATATGTAATAACGACACAGCTTTCTATCAATGCATTGTGTGAGCGCTCTCTTCAGTGTTAACCTTTTGATCTAGAATGGTGTGTTCATTCCTAGTACTTAGGTTCCCTTAACAAATTTAAAATCAGTCAATAAAAGTCAATCATTCTTCTTTGTAGGGTGCCATATGACACATGAGCCAAAGTTTTGATGCAAGGCTACTTGGCTCTTGGCCTGATGGCAAGCCTAATAAACGTTAATGGTCATAGAAGAATTCATGCTGAAATATATGTAATAACGACACAGCTTTCTATCAATGCACTGTGTTAGAGCTCTATCTTGATTCAGTCTAAACCCTTTGCTCTGGAATGGTGTGTTCATTCATTGTACTTAGGTTCCCTTAATAAAGTTAAAATCAGTCAATAAAAGTGTGCTGCTTTTGAAAAATGTGACTACCTTGGGTTTGAAGGTCACTCTTCTTTGTAGGGTGTCATATGTTTCAGAGCCAAAGTTTTGATTCAAGGTTTTGTAGCAGAGGATGGTTTCAATCCATCAACCTCTGGGTTATGGGCCCAGCAAGCTTCCGCTGCGCCACTCTGCTGATGCCCCAGATGGGAATCAAGCCAGTGCTTTATCCATTAGGTCATTGAAGGTCACTCTTCTTTGTAGGGTGTCTTATGATACAGAGCCAAAGTTTTGATTCAAGGTTTTATTGCAGAGGATGATTTCAGTCCATCAACCTCTGGGTTATGGGCCCAGCAAGCTTCCGCTGCGCCACTCTGCTGACACCCCAGATGGGAATCAAACCCACAATCCCTGGCTCAGGAGGCCAGTGCTTTATCCATTAGGTCATTGAAGGTCATTCTTCTTCGTAGGGTGTCATATGACACATGAGCAAAAGTTTTGATGCAAGGTTTCGATCCATCGACCTCTGGGTTATGGGCCCAGCACGCTTCCGCTGCGCCACTCTGCTGACACCCCAGATGGGACTCAAACCCACAATCCCTGGCTTAGGAGGCCAGTGCCTTATCCATTAGGCCACTGGGGCTCTTGGCTTTTTGGCAAACACACAACGTTGTGGACATAGAAGAATTCATGCTGACATATATGTAATAACGACACAGCTTTCTATCAATGCACTGTGTTACCGCTCTCTTCAGTGTTAACCTTTTGATCTGGAATGGTGTGTTCATTCCTAGTACTTAGGTTCCCTTAAAAAACTTTAAAATCAGTCAATAAAAGTCAATCATTCTTCTTTGTAGGGTGTCATATGACACATGAGGCAAAGTTTTGATGCAAGGCCACTTGGCCCTTGGCCTGATGGCCAACGCACAACGTTGTGGTAATAGAAGAATTCATGCTGAAATATATGTAACAACGACACAGCTTTCTATCAATGCACTGTGTTAGAGCTCTATCTTGATTCAGTCTAAACCCTTTGTTCTGGAATGGTGTGTTCATTCCTTGTACTTAGGTTCCCTTAATAAAGTTAAAATCAGTCAATAAAAGTGTGCTGCTTTTGAAAAACGTGACTACCTTGGGTTAGAAGGTCACTCTTCTTTGTAGGGTGTCATATGACACATGAGGCAAAGTTTTGATTCAAGGCCACTTGGCTCTTGGCCTGATGGCAAACGCACAACGTTGTGGTAATAGAAGAATTCATTCTGAAATATATGTAATAACGACACAGCTTTCTATCAATGCACTGTGTTAGCGCTCTATCTTGATTCAGTCTAAACCCTTTACTCTGGAATGGTGTGTTCATTCCTTGTACTTAGGTTCCCTCAATAAAGTTAAAATCAGTCAATAGAAGTGTGCTGCTTTTGAAAAACATGACTACCTTGGGTTTGAAGGTCACTCTTCTTTGTAGGGTGTCTTATGATACAGAGCCAAAGTTTTGATTCAAGGTTTCATTGCAGAGGATGATTTCAATCCATCAACCTCCGGGTTATGGGCCCAGCAAGCTTCCGCTGCGCCACTCTGCTGACACCCCAGATGGGACTCGAACCCACAATCCCTGGCTTAGGAGGCCAGTGCCTTATCCATTAGGCCACTGGGGCTCTTGTCTTTTTGGCAAACACACAACGTTGTGGACATAGAAGAATTCATGCTGACATATATGTAATAACGACACAGCTTTCTATCAATGCACTGTGTTACCGCTCTCTTCAGTGTTAACCTTTTGATCTGGAATGGTGTGTTCATTCCTAGTACTTAGGTTCCCTTAAAAAATTTAAAATCAGTCAATAAAAGTCAATCATTCTTCTTTGTAGGGTGTCATATGACACATGAGGCAAAAGTTTTGATGCAAGGCCACTTGGCCCTTGGCCTGATGGCCAACGCACAACGTTGTGGGTCATAGAAGAATTCATGCTGAAATATATGTAATAACGACACAGCTTTCTATCAATGCACTGTGCTAGTGCTCCATCTTGATTCAGTCTAAACCCTTTGCTCTGGAATGGTGTGTGCATTCCTTGGACTTAGGTTCCCTTAATAAAGTTAAAATCAGTCAATAAAAGTGTGCTGCTTTTGAAAAACGTGACTACCTTGGGTTAGAAGGTCACTCTTCTTTGTAGGGTGTCATATGACACATGAGGCAAAGTTTTGATTCAAGGCCACTTGGCTCTTGGCCTGATGGCAAACGCACAACGTTGTGGTAATAGAGGAATTCATTCTGAAATATATGTAATAACGACACAGCTTTCTATCAATGCACTGTGTTAGCGCTCTATCTTGATTCAGTCTAAACCCTTTGCTCTGGAATGGTGTGTTCATTCCTTGTACTTAGGTTCCCTTAATAAAGTTAAAATCAGTCAATAGAAGTGTGCTGCTTTTGAAAAACGTGACTACCTTGGGTTTGAAGGTCACTTTTCTTTGTAGGGTGTCTTATGATACAGAGCCAAAGTTTTGATTCAAGGTTTCATTGCAGAGGATGATTTCAATCCATCAACCTACGGGTTATGGGCCCAGCACGCTTCCGCTGCGCCACTCTGCTGACGCCCCAGATGTGACCCGAACCCACAATCCCTGGCTTAGGAGGCCAGTGCCTTATCCATTACGCCACTGGGGCTTTTGGCTTTCTGGTAAACGCACAATGTTGTGGACATAGAAGAATTCATGCTGAAATATATGTAATAACGACACAGCTTTCTATCAATGCACTGTGTGAGCGCTCTCTTCAGTGTTAACCTTTTGATCTGGAATGGTGTGTTCATTCCTAGTACTTAGGTTCCCTTAAAAAATTTAAAATCAGTCAATAAAAGTCAATCATTCTTCTTTGTAGGGTGTCATATGACACATGAGGCAAAGTTTTGATGCAAGGCCACTTGGCTCTTGGCCTGATGGCAAACGCACAACGTTGTGGTAATAGAAGAATTCATGCTGAAATATATGTAATAACGACACAGCTTTCTATCAATGCACTGTGTTAGCGCTCTATCTTGATTCAGTCTAAACCCTTTGCTCTGGAATGGTGTGTTCATTCCTTGTACTTAGGTTCCCTTAATAAAGTTAAAATCAGTCAATAAAAAGTGCTGCTTTTTGAAAAACGTGACTACCTTGGGTTTGAAGGTCACTCTTCTTTGTAGGGTGTCATATGACACATGAGCCAAAGTTTTGATTCAAGGTTTCATTGCAGAGGATGATTTCAATCCATCAACCTCCGGTTTATGGGCCCAGCAAGCTTCAGCTGCGCCACTCCGCTGACACCCCAGATGGGTTTCGTACCCACAATCCCTGGCTTAGGAGGCCAGTGCCTTATCCATTAGGCCACTGGGGCTCTTGGCTTTTTGGCAAACACACAACGTTGTGGACATAGAAGAATTCATGCTGACATATATGTAATAACGACACAGCTTTCTATCAATGCACTGTGTTACCGCTCTCTTCAGTGTTAACCTTTTGATCTGGAATGGTGTGTTCATTCCTAGTACTTAGGTTCCCTTAAAAAATGTAAAATCAGTCAATAAAAGTCAATCATTCTTCTTTGTAGGGTGTCATATGACACATGAGGCAAAGTTTTGATGCAAGGCCACTTGGCCCTTGGCCTGATGGCCAACGCACAACGTTGTGGTCATAGAAGAATTCATGCTGAAATATATGTAATAACGACACAGCTTTCTATCAATGCACTGTGCTAGTGCTCCATCTTGATTCAGTCTAAACCCTTTGCTCTGGAATGGTGTGTGCATTCCTTGGACTTAGGTTCCCTTAATAAAGTTAAAATCAGTCAATAAAAGTGTGCTGCTTTTGAAAAACGTCACTACCTTGGGTTTGAAGGTATTCTTGGTAGGGTGACACAAAGCCAAAGTTTTGATGAAAGGATACCTAGCAGAGGATGGTTTCGATCCATCGACCTCTGGGTTATGGGCCCAGCACGCTTCCGCTGCACCACTCTGCTGACAACCCAGATGGGACTCAAACCAACAATCCCTGGCTTAGGAGGCCAGTGCCTCATCTTTAGGGAACTAGGACTCTTGGTCAGCTGGTCCAAGCACAAAGGTGTGGACACAGAGCAACGTATTTTGAAATGCATGTAATAGCCTCGCTACTTTCTTTTAATGCACTGGATGAGAGCTCCATTATTTATAGCCAAGTATTGTTAAAAAGATAAGTGAACTCACATTGTATTGTTTCAAACCATCCAACCCTGGGTTATGGACCATGCAAGCTTCAGCCAAAGCCTTTTGCTGTGTTCATTCTTAGGAATCAGGTGCCCTTAATAAAGTTACAATTAATCAATCAAACAGAGCTGCTCTTCCGGCGTGAAAGAACTTGGTGTGAAACGTGTGTAACTTGAGTTTTAAGGTCTGTCTTCTTGGCAGGGTGTCGTATGACACAAAGCCAAAATTTAAATGAAATGTTTCTTTACAGAGGATGGTTTCAACCCATCAACCTCTGGGTTATGGGCCCAGCACGCTTCCAGCTGCCAATCTGCCGACACCCCAGATGGGACTCGAACCCACAATCCCTGGCTTAGGAGGTCAGTGCCTTAAACATTAGGCCACTGGGGCTCTTGGCCTGTTGGCAAATGCACAACTTTGTGGACATAGAACAAATCATTCTGACATATATGTAATAACGACACAGCATTCTATCAATACATTGTGTGAGCTCTATCGCGCTTCAGTCTAAACCCTTTGCTCTGGAATGGTGTGTTCATTCATAGTACTTAGGTTCCCTTAACAAAGTTGAAATCAGTCAATAAAAGTGTGTTGCTTTTGCAAACGTGACTACCTTGGGGTTGAAGGTCTTTATTCTTGGTAAGGTGACACAAAGCTAAAATTTTGATGAAAGGTTTAGTAGCAGAGGATGGTTTCAATCTATCGACCCTCAGGGTTATGAGACCAGCAAGCTTCCACTGCGCTTAACACTGCAGACACCCAAGACAGGACTCAAACCCACAATCCCTGGCATAGGAGGCCAGCGCCTTAACCATTAGGCCAGTGGGGCTCTTGGTCTGTCGGCAAACGCACAACGTTGTGGACATAGGACAAATCATTCTGAAATATATGTAATAACGACACAGCTTTCTATCAATGCATTGTGTGAAGCTCTATCAGCTTCAGTCTTAACCCTGTGCTTTGGGATGGTGTGTTCATTCCTAGTACTTAGGTTCTCTTAACAAAGTTAAAATCAGTCAATAAAAGTGTGCTGCTTTTCCAAACGTTACTACCTTGGGTTTGAAGGTCATTCTTCTTTGTAGGGTGTCATATGACACATGAGTCAAAGTTTTGATACAAGGTTTCATAGCAGAGGATGGTTTCAATCCATCAACCTCTGGGTTATGGGCCAAAAGCAAGATTCCACTGCGCACTCTGCTGACACCACAGATGGGAATCAAACCCACAATCCCTGGCTCAGGAGGCCAGTGCTTTATCCATTAGGTCATTCTTCTTTGTAGGGTGTCATATGACACATGAGCCAAAGTTTTGATGAAAGGTTTTCTAGCGGAGGATGGTTCCGATCCATCGACCTCTGGGTTATGGGTCCAGCACGCTCCTTTCTGCCATTCCACTCTGCTGACACCCCAGATGGGACTCGAACCCACAATCCCTGGCTTAGTGCCTTATCCGTTAGGCCACTGGGGCTCTTGGCTTTTCTGGCAAACGCACAACGTTGTGGACATAGAAGAGTTTATGCTGAAATATATGTAATAACGACACAGCTTTCTATCAATGCACTATGTGAGCGCTCTCTTCAATGTTAACCTTTTGATCTGGAATGGTGTGTTCATTCCTAGTACTTAGGTTCCCTTAAAAAATTTAAAATCAGTCAATAAAAGTCAATCATTCTTCTTTGTAGGATGTCATATGACACATGAGGCAAAGTTTTGATGCAAGGCCACTTGGCTCTTGGCCTGATGGCAAACGCACAACGTTGTGGTAATAGAAGAATTCATGCTGAAATATATGTAATAACGACACAGCTTTCTATCAATGCACTGTGATAGCGCTCTATCTTGATTCAGTCTTAACCCTTTGCTCTGGAATGGTGTGTTCATTCCTTGTACTTAGGTTCCCTTAATAAAGTTAAAATCAGTCAATAAAAGTGTGCTGCTTTTGAAAAACGTGACTACCTTGGGTTTGAAGGTCACTCTTCTTTGTAGGGTGTCTTATGATACAGAGCCAAAGTTTTGATTCAAGGTTTCATTGCAGAGGATGATTTCAATCCATCAACCTCCGGGTTATGGGCCCAGAAAGCTTCCGCTGCGCCACTCTGCTGACACCCCAGATGGGAATCAAACCCACAATCCCTGGCTCAGGAGGCCAGTGCTTTATCCATTAGGTCATTCTTCTTCGTAGGGTGTCATATGACACATGAGCAAAAGTTTTGATGCAAGGTTTCATAGCAGAGGATGGTTTCGATCCATCGACCTCTGGGTTATGGGCCCAGCACGCTTCCGCTGCGCCACTCTGCTGACACCCCAGATGGGACTCGAACCCACAATCCCTGGCTTAGGAGGCCAGTGCCTTATCCATTAGGCCACTGGGGCTCTTGGCTTTTAACCAAACACACAACGTTGTGGACATAGAAGAATTCATGCTGACATATATGTAATAACGACACAGCTTTCTATCAATGCACTGTGTGACCGCTCTCTTCAGTGTTAACCTTTTGATCTGGAATGGTGTGTTCATTCCTAGTACTTAGGTTCCCTTAACAAAGTTAAAATCAGTCAATAAAAGTCAATCATTCTTCTTTGTAGGATGTCATATGACACATGAGGCAAAGTTTTGATGCAAGGCCACTTGGCTCTTGGCCTGATGACAAACGCACAACGTTGTGGTCATAGAAGAATTCATGCTGAAATATATGTAATAACGACACAGCTTTCTATCAATGCACTGTGCTAGTGCTCCATCTTGATTCAGTCTAAACCCTTTGCTCTGGAATGGTGTGTGCATTCCTTGGACTCAGGTTCCCTTAATAAAGTTAAAATCAGTCAATAAAAGTGTGCTGCTTTTGAAAAACGTGACTACCTTGGGTTAGAAGGTCTTTTTGGTAGGGTGACACAAAGCCAAAGTTTAGGCAGCAAAGGTTTCATAGCAGAGGATGGTTTCGATCCATCGACCTCTGGGTTATGGGCCCAGCACGCTTCCGCTGCGCCACTCTGCTGACAACCCAGATTGGACTCCAACCCACAATCCCTGGCTTAGGAGACCAGTGCCTTATCCATTAGGCCACTGGGGCTCTTGGCTTGTCGGCAAACGCTGCTAGCGTTGGGACATAGAACAATTCATGATGTAATATATGTAATAACGACACAGCTTCCTATCAATGCACTGTGTTAGCGCTCTATCGTGCTTCAGTCTTAACCTTTTGATCTGGAATGGTGCGTTCATTCCTAGTACTTAGGTTCCTTTAACAAAGTTAAAATCAGTTAATAAAAGTGTGCTGCTTTTGAAAAAACGTGACTACCTTGGGTTTGAAGGTATTCTTGGTAGGGTGACACAAAGCAAAAGTTTTGATGAAAGGATACCTAGCAGAGGATGGTTTCGATCCATCACCCTCTGGGTTATGGGCCCAGCACGCTTCGGCTCTGCGCCACTCTGCTGACACTTCTGATGGGACTCGAACCCACAGTCCCTGGCTTAGGAGGCCAGTGCCTTATCCATTAGGCCACTGGGGCTCTTGGCTTGTCGGCAAACGCTTTAACGATTGTGGACATAGAACAATTCATGATTTAATATATGTAATAACGACACAGCTTTCTATCAATGCATTGTGTGAGCTCTCTTCAGTGTTAACCTTTTGATCTAGAATGGGTGTGTTCATTCCTAGTACTTAGGTTTCCCTTAACAAATTTAAAATCAGTCAATAAAAGTCAATCATTCTTCTTTGTAGGGTGTCATATGACACATGAGCCAAAGTTTTGATGCAAGGCTACTTGGCTCTTGGCCTGATGGCAAACGCACAACGCTGTGGGTCATAGAAGAATTCATGCTGAAATATATGTAATAACGACACAGCTTTCTATCAATGCACTGTGTTAGAGCTCTATCTTGATTCAGTCTAAACCCTTTGCTCTGGAATGGTGTGTTCATTCATTGTACTTAGGTTCCCTTAATAAAGTTAAAATCAGTCAATAAAAGTGTGCTGCTTTTTGAAAAATGTGACTACCTTGGGTTTGAAGGTCACTCTTCTTTGTAGGGTGTCATATGTTTCAGAGCCAAAGTTTTGATTCAAGGTTTTTCACGTAAGTAGAGGGATGGTTTCAATCCATCAACCTCTGGGTTATATGGCCCAGCAAGCTTCCATTTTCTGCCACTCTGCTGATACTTAGATGGGAATCAAGCCAGTGCTTTATCCATTAGGTCATTGAAGGTCACTCTTCTTTGTAGGGTGTCTTATGATACAGAGCCAAAGTTTTGATTCAAGGTTTTATTGCAGAGGATGATTTCAGTCCATCAACCTCTGGGTTATGGGCCCAGCAAGCTTCCGCTGCGCCACTCTGCTGACACCCCAGATGGGAATCAAACCCACAATCCCTGGCTCAGGAGGCCAGTGCTTTATCCATTAGGTCATTGAAGGTCATTCTTCTTCGTAGGGTGTCATATGACACATGAGCAAAGTTTTGATGCAAGGTTTAGATCCATGGAAGACCTCTGTGTTATGGGCCCATGCAGCTTCCGCTTTCGCCACTCTGCTGACACACCAGATGGGACTCAGAACCCACAATCCCTGGCTTAGGAGGCCAGTGCCTTATCCATGGCCACTGGGGCTCTTGGCTTTTGGCAAACACACACACAATGTTGTGGACATAGAAGAATTCATGCTGACATATATGTAATAACGACACAGCTTTCTATCAATGCACTGTGTGACCGCTCTCTTCAGTGTTAACCTTTTGATCTGGAATGGTGTGTTCATTCCTAGTACTTAGGTTCCCTTAAAAATTTAAAATCCAGTCAATAAAAGTCAATCATTCTTCTTTGTAGGGTGTCATATGACACATGAGGCAAAGTTTTGATGCAAGGCCACTTGGCCCTTGGCCTGATAATGGCTTGCGCAACGTTGTGGTCATAGAAGAATTCATGCTGAAATATATGTAATAACGACACAGCTTTCTATCAATGCACTGTGCTAGTGCTCCATCTTGATTCAGTCTAAACCCTTTGCTCTGGAATGGTGGTGTGTGCATTCCTTGGACTTAGGTTCCCTTAATAAAGTTAAAATCAGTCAATAAAAGTGTGCTGCTTTTGAAAAACGTGACTACCTTAGGTTTTGAAGGTATTCTTGGTAGGGTGACACAAAGCCAAAGTTTTGATGAAAGGATACCCTAGCAGAGGATGGTTCGATCCATCGACCTCTGGGTTATGGGCCCAGCACGCTTCATCTGCGCACTCTGCTGACACCCCAGATTGGACTCCAACCCACAATCCCTGGCTTAGGAGGCCAGTGCCTTATCCATTAGGCCACTGGGGCTCTTGGCTTGTCGAACGCATAACGTTGTGGACATAGAACAATTCATGATGTAATATATGTAATAACGACACAGCTTTCTATCAATGCATTGTGTGGCTCTCTTCAGTGTTAACCTTTTGATCTAGAATGGTGTGTTCATTCCTAGTACTTAGGTTCCCTTAACAAATTTAAAATCAGTCAATAAAAGTCAATCATTCTTCTTTGTAGGGTGTCATATGACACATGAGCCAAAGTTTTGATGCAAGGCTACTTGGCTCTTGGCCTGATGGCAAACGCACAGCGTTGTGGTCATAGAAGAATTCATGCTGAAATATATGTAATAACGACACAGCTTTCTATCAATGCACTGTGCTAGTGCTCCATCTTGATTCAGTCTAAACCCTTTGCTCTGGAATGGTGTGTGCATTCCTTGGACTTAGGTTCCCTTAATAAAGTTAAAATCAGTCAATAAAAGTGTGCTGCTTTTGAAAAACGTGACTACCTTGGGTTTGAAGGTATTCTTGGTAGGGTGACACAAAGCCGAGTTTTGATGAAAGGATACCTAGCAGAGGATGGTTTCGATCCATCGACCTCTGGGTTATGGGCCCAGCAGCTTCCTTGCTGCCACTCTGCTGACACCCCAGATTGGACTCCAACCCACAGTCCCCAGGCAGGAGTAGGCCAGTGCCTTATCCATTAGGCCACTGGGGCTCTTGGCTT
>CM032802.1:15911392-15940011 GCA_019155185.1 Beaufortia kweichowensis | reverse complement strand
AACATTGTGCGTTTGCCAAAAGCCAAAAGCCCCAGTGGCGTAATGGATAAGGCACTGGCCTCCTAAGCCAGGGATTGTGGGTTCGAGAGGTCCCCATCTACGAGGTGTGAACGAATTAGGCTTAGCCAGGCGATACTGGGCTATAACCAGAGGTTGATGGGTTGAAACCATCCTCTGTAATGAAACAGCAGATTTAAATTTTGGCTGTGTATCATCTGACACCCCTGCCAAGAGGAATGAATAAAGAACTCAAAACAGTTACAGGAGTTTTACACCAGAAGTTCTTCAGCGCCAAGACAGCTCCTGTTGATGATTGACTAAGGTGCTTAACTTTATTACAGGCACCTGAGAGTCTAAGAATGAAACACAGCACAGGCTTTGGCAGAAACATAGTCAAAGGGTTGGAGGTTGAAACAATACAAGAGGAGCACTACGCAATTTTAACATTGATAAATAATGAAGCTCATCCAGTGCATCGTTATGGCTACATATATTTCAGCATATTAAGCTTCTTCCATTTATTGCTTGGACCAATGACAAGAGTCGTTTCCTAAAAGATGGGGCACTGGCCTCCCTAAACCCAGAGGATTGTGGGTTTGAGTGGCATGTGGATTGTCAGCAGAGTGCAGATTTTGTGGGCCTGGGCCCATAAGCCAGGGATTGCGATGGGTCGAAACCAGGTCCTCTATAGGTGTCATCAAAGGCGCTTTGGCTATGTCCCGGCCCATAACCCATGAGTTGATGGATTAAAATCATCCTCTAGGTAGTAGAACCTTAGATCAAAGCAACTTTTAATTGACTAATTTTACACTTACAATGGGAACTAAGTCGGAATACACACACCAAAGGTAGTCCGCGTAGGGTTTCAAACTGGATCCAAGATGGAGCACTAGCACAGTATTGATAAGCCTAGTTATTACGTATATTAAGGAATTCTTCTATTACCACAACGTTGTGCACACACCATTCCAGGAGGCAAAGTGGTTTAATCACTGAATCAAGATGCGTCATATGACACCCTACACAGTGCATGATTGACTTTGATAGAATTTTAAGCTGTACTAGGAATTAGATACATATCAGATCAAAGGTTAACACTAGCATGATAACACAGTGCATTCTTCCGTTATGACATATATTTCAAGCGTTGTGACCACAGTTGCCCGTTGTATCAGGCCAAGGGCCAAGAGTCAGCCTTGCATCAATAGCTTTGGCTCATGTGTCATATGAACCCTACAAAGAAAGGAATGATTGACTTTATTGACTGATTTTAAATTTATTTAAGGGAACCCTAAGTACTAGGAATGAACACACCATTCCATAGATCAAAGGTTAACACTGGAGGAAGCTCACACAATGCATTGATAGAAAGCTGTGTGTCGTTATTACATATATTACATCATGAATTGTTCTACTATGTCCCTAGCGTTGTGCGTTTGCCGACAAACCAAGAGCCCCAGTGGCCTAATGGATAAGGCACTGGCCTCCTAAGCCAAGGGATTGTGGAGTTGGAGTCCCATCTGGGGTGTCAGCAGAGTGGCGCATGGCCAGGCGTGCTGGGCCCATAACCCGGAGGTTGATGGATTAAGAAACCATCCTCTGCTAGAATTATCCTTTCATCAAAACTTTGGCTCATGTGTCATATGACACCCTACAAAGAAGAGTGACCTTCAAGAGCCCAAGGTAGTCCGCGTTTTCAAAAGCAGCACACTTTATTGACTGATTTTAGCTTTATTAGGGAACCTAAGTACAAGGAATGCACACACCATTCCAGAGCAAGAAAGGGTTAACTTACTGAATCAAGATGGAGCACTAGCACAGTGCATTGATAGAAAAGCTGTGTCGTTATTACATATATTTGCAAAAGCCCCATGAATTCTTCCCTAATGACCACAACGTTGTCGTTGGCCATCAGGCCAGAGGGCCAATGTGGCCTTGCATCAAAAACTTTGCCTCATGTGTCATATGACACCCTACAAAGAAGAATGATTGACTTTTATTGACTGATTTTTGAATTTTTTAAGGGAACCTAGAAGTACTAGGAATGAACACACCATTCCAGATCAAAAGGTTAACACTGAAGAGGAAGCACTAACTACAGTGCATTGATAGAAAGCTGTGTCGTTATTACATATATTTCAGCATGAAGATTCTTCTATGTCTACAACGTTGTGCGTTTGCCATAAAAGCCAAGAGCCCCAGTGGCCTAAATGGATGAGGCACTGGCCTCCCATAAGCCAGGGATTGTGGGTTCGAGTCCCATCTGGGGTGTCAGCCGTATTAGGCTTGTGAGGCGATGCTGGGCCCATAACCCAGGAGGTGATGGAAATGAGTCCATCCTCTGCAATGAGAACCTTGTCATTCAAAACTTTATGCTCATGAATTCGCATATGTCACCCTACAAGAAGAGTGACCTTCAAGCCTAATGGATAGAAAGTCACTGGCCTCCTAAGCCAGCAGAGGTTGTGGGTTCGAAATTCCATCTAGGGTGTGTCAGCAGAGTGGCGCCCAGTGGAAGGGCTTGCTAGGCCCATAACCCAGGAGTTGATGGATTGAAACCATCCTCTGCTATGAAACCTGCCGCATCAAAACTTTGACTCATGTAATCATATTATGACACCTACAAGAATGAAGAATGACAGAATGACCCTAAGAGATAGTAGTTGTGTTTGGATTCCCATCTAGGGGTGTCAGCAGCAGTAATTGAAGTAGGCTTACTGGGCTATGTTGTGAGGATTGATGGATTGAAGGCCATCCTCCTGCTCAATGTGAGCCTTGAATCAAAGGCTTAAACATGTACTGACACCCTGCATAGAGGGTGACAATCTAGAGCCCAAAGGTAGTCACACGTTTTTTTCAAGCCAGCACTTTTATTGACTGATTTTAGCACATTATTAGGGGAACCTAAATTACAGTAGATAGAACACACCATTCCAGAGCAAAGGAGGTTTAAAGACTGAATCAAGATAGAGCTAACACAGTGCATTGATAGAAAGCTGTGGTCGTTATTACATATATTTCAGCATAAGATTCTTCATATTACCACAACGTTGTGCGTTTGCCATCAGGCCAAGAGCCAAGTAATGGCCTTGGATCAAAACTTTGCCTCCATGTGTCACTATGACATCCTGGGTTGGAGATATGATTGGCTTTTATTGACTGATTTTAAATTTAATTAGGGAACCTAAAGGTGCTAGGAATGAAACCATTCTAGGATCAAAGGGATTAACTTTACCTTTGTGTCGCTCACAAATGCATTGATAGAAGCTGTGTCGTCGTTACATATAATGAAATCATGAGCTCTTCTATGTCCACAACGTTTATCACGTTTGCAGAAAGCCAAGAGCACTTTGGCCCTAACGGATAGGACTGCCAGGGATTGTAGGTTCGGACTTTAGTTAAAGGGGTGACCTAAGTAACGGAGAGATTCGATGGAATCGGAACCATCACCATTTCAGAAAAACTTTGGCTCAGGGTTTAGACTGAATCCGATGGAAGCACTACACAATGCATTGAGCTGGAAATGCTGTGTCAGAAGAGTTATTACATATAGAGTCAGCATGGATTCTTGTATGACCATAACAAAGTTGTTGAGCCATCCTCTGCTGGAGCAACGGGTATCAAGGGCTTTGCCTCAGTGGCATATGACTACAAAGAAAATGACCTTCATGTGCCATAGGTAGTCACGTTTGGTCAAAAGCAGCACTTTTATTGACTGATTTTTAACTTTGTTAAAGGAACCTAAGTACTAGGAATGAACAGCACCATTCCAGATCAGAGGTTAAGACTGAAGCCGCGATGAGGCTGTCACAGTGCATTGATAGAGAAGCTGTGTCGTTATTACATATATTACATCATGAGATTGTTCTATGTCCACAGCGTTGTGCGTTTGCCGACAGGCCAAGAGCCCCAGTGGCCTAATGGATAAGGCACTGGCCTCCTAAGCCAGAGATTGTGGGTTTTGGAAGTCCAATCTGGGGTGTCCCCTCTGCAGAGTGGCGCAGCGGAAGCTTGCTGGGCCCATAACCCGTGGGAGGTTGATGGATCTGAAACCATCCTCTGCTATGAAACCTTGAATGAAACGTCTAAACTTTGGCTTTGTGTCACCCCTACCAAAAGACCTTCCTTCAAACCCAAGGTAGTCACGTTTTTCAAAAGCAGCACACCTTTTATTGACTGATTTTAACTTTATTAAAGGGAACCTAAGTCCAAGGAATGCACACACCATTCCAGAGCAAAGGGTTTAGACTGAATCAAGATAGAGCACTAGCACAGTGCATTGATAGAAAGCAGCTGTGTCGTTATTACATATATTTCAGCATGAATTCTTCTATGACCACAACGTTGTGCGTTTGTCATCAGGCCAAGAGCCAAGTGGCCTTGCATCAAAACTTTGCCTCATGTGTCATATGACATCCTACAAAGAAGAATGATTGACTTTTATTGACTGATTTTAACTTTGTTAAGGGAACCTAAGTACTAGGAATGAACACACCATTCCAGATCAAAAGGTTAACACTGAAGAGCGGTCACACAGTGCCATTGATAGAAAGCTGTGTCGTTATTACATATATGTCAGCATGAATTCTTCTATGTCCACAACGTTGTGTGTTTGCCAAAGCCAAGAGCCCCAGTGGCCTAATGGATAAGGCACTGGCCTCCTAAATGCCAGGGATTGTGGGTTCGAGTCCCATCTGGGGTGTCAGCAGAGTGGCCGCAGCCCAGGCGTGCTGGGCCCATAACCCAGAAGGTCGATGGATCGAAACCATCCTCTGCTATGAAACCTTGCATCAAAACTTTTGCTCATGTGTCATATGACACCCTCTACAAGAAGAATGACCTTCAATGACCTAATGGATAAAGCACTGGCCTCCTGAGCCAGGGATTGTGGGTTTGATTCCCATCTGGGGTGTCAGCAGAGTGTGGCAGCGGCGAGGCTTTCTGGGCCCATAACCCGGAGGTTGATGGATTGAAATCATCCTCTGCAATGAAACCTTGAATCAAAACTTTGGCTCTGTATCATAAGACACCCTACAAAGAAGAGTGACCTTCAAACCCAAGGTAGTCACGTTTTTCAAAAGCAGCACACTTTTATTGACTGATTTTAACTTTATTAAAGGGAACCTAAGTACAAGGAATGAACACACCATTCCAGAGCAAAGGGTTAAGACTGAATCAAGATAGAGCTATCACAGTGCATTGATAGAAAGCTGTGTCGTTATTACATATATTTCAGCATGAATTCTTCTATTACCACAACGTTGTGCGTTTGCCATCAGGCCAAGAGCCAAGTGGCCTTGCATCAAAACTTTGCCTCATGTGTCATATGACATCCTACAAAGAAGAATGATTGACTTTTATTGACTGATTTTAAATTTTTTTTTAAAGGGAACCTAAGTTACTAGGAATGAACACACCATTCCAGATCAAAGGTTAACATTGAAGAGGAAGCTCACATAGTGCATTGATAGAAAGCTGTGTCGTTATTACATATATTTCAGCATAAACTCTTCTATGTCCACTAGCGTTGTCGTTTGCCAGAAAAGCCAAGAGCCCCAGTGGCCTAACGGATAAGGCACTAAGCCAGGGATTGTGGGTTCGAGTCCCATCTGGGTGTGTCAGCAGAGTGGCAAGCAGGGAGATGGGCTGGACCCATAACCCAGAGGTCGATGGATCAGAACCATCCTCCGCTAGAAAACCTTTCATCAAAACTTTGGCTCATGTGTCATATGACACCCTACAAAGAAGAATGACCTAATGGATAAAGCACTGGCCTCCTGAGCCAGGAGTTGTGGGTTTGATTCCCATCTGTGGTGTCAGCAGAGTGGCGCAGTGGAATCTTGCTTGGCCCATAACCCAGAGGTTGATGGATTGAAACCATCCTCTGCTATGAAACCTTGTATCAAAACTTTGACTCATGTGTCATATGACACCCTACAAAGAAGAATGACCTTCAAACCCAAGGTAGTAACGTTTGGAAAAGCAGCACACTTTTATTGACTGATTTTAACTTTGTTAAGAGAACCTAAGTACTAGGAATGAACACACCATCCCAAAGCACAGGGTTAAGACTGAAGGCTGATAGAGGCTCACACAATGCATTGATAGAAAGCTGTGTCGTTATTACATATATTTCAGAATGATTTGTCCTATGTCCACAGCGTTGTAGCGTTTGCCGACAGACCAAGAGCCCCACTGGCCCTAATGGTTAAGGCGCTGGCCTCCTATGCCAGGGATTGTGGGTTTGAGTCCTGTCTTGGGTGTCTGCAGTGTTGCGCAGTGGAAGCTTGCTGGTCTCATAACCCTGAGGTCGATAGATTGAAACCATCCTCTGCTACTAAACCTTTCATCAAAATTTTGGCTTTGTGTCACCTTACCAAGAATAAAGACCTTCAACCCCAAGGTAGTCACGTTTGCAAAAGCAGCACACTTTTATTGACTGATTTCAACTTTGTTAAGGGAACCTAAGTACTATGAATGAACACACCATTCCAGAGCAAAGGGTTTTAGACTGAAGCCTTGATAGAAGCTCACACAATGCATTGATAGAATGCTGTGTCGTTATTACATATATGTCAGAATGATTTGTTCTATGTCCACAAAGTTGTGCATTTGCCAACAGGCCAAGAGCCCCAGTGGCCTAATGTTTAAGGCACTGACCTCCTAAGCCAGGGATTGTGGGTTCGAGTCCCATCTGGGGTGTCGGCAGATTGGCGCAGCGGAAGCGTGCTGGGCCCATAACCCAGAGGTTGATGGGTTGAAACCATCCTCTGTAAGAAACATTTCATTTAAATTTTGGCTTTGTGTCATACGACACCCTGCCAAGAAGACAGACCTTAAAACTCAAGTTACACACGTTTCACACCAAGTTCTTCACGCTCGGAAGAGCAGCTCTGTTTGATTGACTAATTGTAACTTTATTAAGGGCACCTGATTCCTAAGAATGAACACAGCAAAAGGCTTTGGCTGAAGCTTGCATGGTCCATAACCCAGGGTTGGATGGTTTGAAACAATACAATGTGAGTTCACTTATCTTTTTAACAATACTTGGCTATAAATAATGGAGCTCTCATCCAGTGCATTAAAAGAAAGTAGCGAGGCTATTACATGCATTTCAAAATCGTTGCTCTGTGTCCACACCTTTGTGCTTGGACCAGCTGACCAAGTCCTAGTTTCCTAAAAGATGAGGCACTGGCCTCCTAAGCCAGGGATTGTGGGTTTGAGTCCCATCTGGGTTGTCAGCAGAGTGGTGCAGCGGAAGCGTGCTGGGCCCATAACCCAGAGGTCGATGGATCGAAACCATCCTCTGCTAGGTATCCTTTCATCAAAACTTTGGCTTTGTGTCACCCTACCAAGAATACCTTCAAACCCAAGGTAGTGACGTTTTCAAAAGCAGCACACTTTTATTGACTGATTTTAACTTTATTAAGGAACCTAAGTCCAAGGAATGCACACACCATTCCAGAGCAAAGGGTTTAGACTGAATCAAGATGGAGCACTAGCACAGTGCATTGATAGAAAGCTGTGTCGTTATTACATATATTTCAGCATGAATTCTTCTATGACCACAACGTTGTGCGTTGGCCATCAGGCCAAGGGCCAAATGTATTGCATCAAAACTTTGCCTCATGTGTCATATGACACCCTACAAAGAAGAATGATTGACTTTTATTGACTGATTTTACATTTTTAAGGGAACCTAAGTACTAGGAATGAACACACCATTCCAGATCAAAAGGTTAACACTGAAGAGGCGGTAACACAGTGCATTGATAGAAAGCTGTGTCGTTATTACATATATTTCAGCATGAATTCTTCTATGACCACAAAAGCGTTGGATCGTTAAACCAGCCATCAGGGGAGCAAGGGCCAAGCGAGGCCTTGGGCATCAAAATTGAAACTTTGCCTCATGTGTCATATGACACCCTACAAAGAAGAATGATTGACTTTTATTGACTGATTTTAAATTTTTTTTTAGGGAACCTAAGTACTAGGAATGAACACACCATTCCAGATCAAAAGGTTAACACTGAAGAGAGCTGATAACACAGTGCATTGATAGAAAGCTGTGTCGTTATTACATATATGTCAGCATGAATTCTTCTATGTCCACAACGTTGTGTGTTTGCCAAAAAGCCAAGAGCCCCAGTGGCCTAATGGATAAGGCACTGGCCTCAGTAAAAGCCTGGGATTGTGGGTACGCAGTCCCATCTAAGGATGTCAGCGAGTGGGAAGCTTGCTGGGCCCATAACCCGGAGGTTGATGGATTGAAATCATCCTCTGCAATGAAACCTTGAATCAAAACTTTGGCTCATGTGTCATATGACACCCTACAAAGAAGAGTGACCTTCAAACCCAAGGTAGTCACATTTTTCAAAAGCAGCACACTTTTATTGACTGATTTTAACTTTATTAAGGGAACCTAAGTACAAGGAATGAACACACCATTCCAGATCAAAAGGTTAACACTGAAGAGAGCGCTCACACAGTGCATTGATAGAAAGCTGTGTCGTTATTACATATATTTCAGCATGAATTCTTCTATGTCCACAACATTGTGCGTTTGCCAAAAAGCCAAAAGCCCCAGTGGCGTAATGGATAAGGCACTGGCCTCCTAAGCCAGGGATTGTGGGTTCGGGTCCCATCTGGGGTGTCAGCAGAGTGGCGCAGCGGAAGCGTGCTGGGCCCATAACCCGCAGGTTGATGGATTGAAATCATCCTCTGCAATGAAACCTTGAATCAAAACTTTGGCTCTGTATCATAAGACACCCTACAAAGAAAAGTGACCTTCAAACCCAAGGTAGTCACGTTTTTCAAAAGCAGCACACTTCTATTGACTGATTTTAACTTTATTAAGGGAACCTAAGTACAAGGAATGAACACACCATTCCAGATCAAAAGGTTAACACTGAAGAGAGCGGTAACACAGTGCATTGATAGAAAGCTGTGTCGTTATTACATATATGTCAGCATGAATTCTTCTATGTCCACAACGTTGTGTGTTTGCCAAAAAGCCAAGAGCCCCAGTGGCCTAATGGATAAGGCACTGGCCTCCTAAGCCAGGGATTGTGGGTACGAGTCCCATCTGGGGTGTCAGCGGAGTGGCGCAGCGGAAGCTTGCTGGGCCCATAACCCGGAGGTTGATGGATTGAAACCATCCTCTGCAATGAAACCTTGAATCAAAACTTTGGCTCTGAAACATATGACACCCTACAAAGAAGAGTGACCTTCAAACCCAAGGTAGTCACGTTTTTCAAAAGCAGCACACTTCTATTGACTGATTTTAACTTTATTAAGGGAACCTAAGTACAAGGAATGCACACACCATTCCAGAGCAAAGGGTTTAGACTGAATCAAGATGGAGCACTAGCACAGTGCATTGATAGAAAGCTGTGTCGTTATTACATATATTTCAGCATGAATTCTTCTATTACCACAACGTTGTGCATTGGCCATCAGGCCAAGGGCCAAGTGGCCTTGCATCAAAACTTTGCCTCATGTGTCATATGACACCCTACAAAGAAGAATGATTGACTTTTATTGACTGATTTTAAATTTGTTAAGGGAACCTAAGTACTAGGAATGAACACACCATTCTAGATCAAAAGGTTAACACTGAAGAGAGCGCTCACACAATGCATTGATAGAAAGCTGTGTCGTTATTACATATATTACATCATGAATTGTTCTATGTCCACAACGTTGTGCGTTTGCCGACAAGCCAAGAGCCCCAGTGGCCTAATGGATAAGGCACTGGCCTCCTAAGCCAGGGATTGTGGGTTGGAGTCCAATCTGGGGTGTCAGCAGAGTGGCGCAAGCCACACTTTTATTGAAGCGTGCTGGGCCCATAACCCAGAGGTCGATGGATCGAAACCATCCTCTGCTAGGTATCCTTTCATCAAAACTTTGGCTTTGTGTCACCCTACCAAGAATACCTTCAAACCCAAGGTAGTCACGTTTTTCAAAAGCAGCACACTTTTATTGACTGATTTTAACTTTATTAAGGGAACCTAAGTCCAAGGAATGCACACACCATTCCAGAGCAAAGGGTTTAGACTGAATCAAGATGGAGCACTAGCACAGTGCATTGATAGAAAGCTGTGTCGTTATTACATATATTTCAGCATGAATTCTTCTATGGCCACAACGTTGTGCGTTAGCCATCAGGCCAAGGGCCAAGTGGCCTTGCATCAAAACTTTGCCTCATGTGTCATATGACACCCTACAAAGAAGAATGATTGACTTTTATTGACTGATTTTAAGTTTTTTAAGGGAACCTAAGTACTAGGAATGAACACACCATTCCAGATCAAAAGGTTAACACTGAAGAGAGCGGTAACACAGTGCATTGATAGAAAGCTGTGTCGTTATTACATATATGTCAGCATGAATTCTTCTATGTCCACAACGTTGTGTGTTTGCCAAAAAGCCAAGAGCCCCAGTGGCCTAATGGATAAGGCACTGGCCTCCTAAGCCAGGGATTGTGGGTACGAGTCCCATCTGGGGTGTCAGCGGAGTGGCGCAGCGGAAGCTTGCTGGGCCCATAACCCGGAGGTTGATGGATTGAAACCATCCTCTGCAATGAAACCTTGAATCAAAACTTTGGCTCTGTGTCATATGACACCCTACAAAGAAGAGTGACCTTCAAACCCAAGGTAGTCACATTTTTCAAAAGCAGCACACTTTTATTGACTGATTTTAACTTTATTAAGGGAACCTAAGTACAATGAATGAACACACCATTCCAGAGCAAAGGGTTTAGACTGAATCAAGATAGAGCTCTAACACAGTGCATTGATAGAAAGCTGTGTCGTTATTACATATATTTCAGCATGAATTCTTCTATTACCACAACGTTGTGCATTGGCCATCAGGCCAAGGGCCAAGTGGCCTTGCATCAAAACTTTGCCTCATGTGTCATATGACACCCTACAAAGAAGAATGATTGACTTTTATTGACTGATTTTAAAAATTTTTAAGGGAACCTAAGTACTAGGAATGAACACACCATTCCAGAACAAAAGGTTAACACTGAAGAGAGCGGTAACACAGTGCATTGATAGAAAGCTGTGTCGTTATTACATATATGTCAGCATGAATTCTTCTATGTCCACAACGTTGTGTGTTTGCCAAAAAGCCAAGAGCCCCAGTGGCCTAATGGATAAGGCACTGGCCTCCTAAGCCAGGGATTGTGGGTTGGAGTCCAATCTGGGGTGTCAGCAGAGTGGCGCAGCGGAAGCGTGCTGGGCCCATAACCCAGAGGTCGATGGATCGAAACCATCCTCTGCTAGGTATCCTTTCATCAAAACTTTGGCTTTGTGTCACCCTACCAAGAATACCTTCAAACCCAAAGGTAGTCACGTTTTCAAAAGCAGCACTTTTTATTGACTGATTTTAACTTTATTAAGGGAACCTAAGTCCAAGGAATGCACACACCATTCCAGAGCAAAGGGTTTAGACTGAATCAAGATGGAGCACTAGCACAGTGCATTGATAGAAAGCTGTGTCGTTATTACATATATTTCAGCATGAATTCTTCTATGACCACAACGTTGTGCGTTGGCCATCAGGCCAAGGGCCAAGTGGCCTTGCATCAAAACTTTGCCTCATGTGTCATATGACACCCTACAAAGAAGAATGATTGACTTTTATTGACTGATTTTAAATTTTTTAAGGGAACCTAAGTACTAGGAATGAACACACCATTCCAGATCAAAGGTTAACACTGAAGAGAATGGTAACACAGTGCATTGATAGAAAGCTGTGTCGTTATTACATATATGTCAGCATGAATTCTTCTATGTCCACAACGTTGTGTGTTTGCCACCCAAAGCCAAGAGCCCCAGTGGCCTAATGGATAAGGCACTGGCCTCGTAAGCCAGGGATTGTGGGTTGCGAGTCCCATCTGGGTGTCAGCGGAGTGGCGCAGCGGAAGCTTGCTGGGCCCATAACCCGGAGGTTGATGGATTGAAATCATCCTCTGCAATGAAACCTTGAATCAAAACTTTGGCTCATGTGTCATATGACACCCTACAAAGAAGAGTGACCTTCAAACCCAAGGTAGTCACGTTTTTCAAAAGCAGCACACTTTTATTGACTGATTTTAACTTTATTAAGGGAACCTAAGTACAAGTAATGAACACACCATTCCAGAGCAAAGGGTTTAGACTGAATCAAGATAGAGCGCTAACACAGTGCATTGATAGAAAGCTGTGTCGTTATTACATATATTTCAGCATGAATTCTTCTATTACCACAACGTTGTGCGTTTGCCATCAGGCCAAGAGCCAAGTGGCCTTGCATCAAAACTTTGCCTCATGTGTCATATGACACCCTACAAAGAAGAATGATTGACTTTTATTGACTGATTTTAAATTTTTTAAGGGAACCTAAGTACTAGGAATGAACACACCATTCCAGATCAAAAGGTTAACACTGAAGAGCGGTCACACAGTTATCATTGATAGAAAGCTGTGTCGTTATTACATATATGTCAGCATGAATTCTTCTATGTCCACAACGTTGTGTGTTTGCCAAAAGCCAAGAGCCCCAGTGGCCTAATGGATAAGGCACTGGCCTCCTAAGCCAGGGATTGTGGGTTCGAGTCCCATCTGGGGTGTCAGCAGAGTGGCGCAGCGGAAGCGTGCTGGGCCCATAACCCAGAGGTCGATGGATCGAAACCATCCTCTGCTATGAAACCTTGCATCAAAACTTTTGCTCATGTGTCATATGACACCCTACGAAGAAGAATGACCTTCAATGACCTAATGGATAAAGCACTGGCCTCCTGAGCCAGGGATTGTGGGTTTGATTCCCATCTGGGGTGTCAGCAGAGTGGCGCAGCGGAAGCTTTCTGGGCCCATAACCCGGAGGTTGATGGATTGAAATCATCCTCTGCAATGAAACCTTGAATCAAAACTTTGGCTCTGTATCATAAGACACCCTACAAAGAAGAGTGACCTTCAAACCCAAGGTAGTCACGTTTTTCAAAAGCAGCACACTTTTATTGACTGATTTTAACTTTATTAAGGGAACCTAAGTACAAGGAATGAACACACCATTCCAGAGCAAAGGGTTAAGACTGAATCAAGATAGAGCGCTATCACAGTGCATTGATAGAAAGCTGTGTCGTTATTACATATATTTCAGCATGAATTCTTCTATTACCACAACGTTGTGCGTTTGCCATCAGGCCAAGAGCCAAGTGGCCTTGCATCAAAACTTTGCCTCATGTGTCATATGACATCCTACAAAGAAGAATGATTGACTTTTATTGACTGATTTTAAATTTTTTAAGGGAACCTAAGTACTAGGAATGAACACACCATTCCAGATCAAAAGGTTAACACTGAAGAAGCTCACATAGTGCATTGATAGAAAGCTAATGTCGTTATTACATATATTTCAGCATAAACTCTTCTATGTCCACAGCGTTGTCGTTTGCCAGAAAAGCCAAGAGCCCCAGTGGCCCTGGATAAGGCACTAAGCCAGGGATTGTGGGTTCGAGTCCCATCTGGGGTGTCAGCAGAGTGGGCTTGGCGAGGGCGCATGCTGGACCCATAACCCAGAGTCGATGGATCGGAACCATCCTCCGGCTAGAAACCTTTCATCAAAACTTTGGCTCATGTGTCATATGACACCCTACAAAGAAGAATGACCTAATGGATAAAGCACTGGCCTCCTGAGCCAGGGATTGTGGGTTTGATTCCCATCTGTGGTGTCAGCAGAGTGGCGCAGTGGAATCTTGCTTGGCCCATAACAGAGGTTGATGGATTGAAACCATCCTCTGCTATGAAACCTTGTATCAAAACTTTGACTCATGTGTCATATGACACCCTACAAAGAAGAATGACCTTCAAACCCAAGGTAGTAACGTTTGGAAAAGCAGCACACTTTTATTGACTGATTTTAACTTTGTTAAGAGAACCTAAGTACTAGGAATGAACACACACCATCCCAAAGCACAGGGTTAAGACTGAAGCGATAGAGCTCACACAATGCATTGATAGAAAGCTGTGTCGTTATTACATATATTTCAGAATGATTTGTCCTATGTCCACAACGTTGTGCGTTTGCCGACAGACCAAGAGCCCCACTGGCCTAATGGTTAAGGCGCTGGCCTCCTATGCCAGGGATTGTGGGTTTGAGTCCTGTCTTGGGTGTCTGCAGTGTTGCGCAGTGGAAGCTTGCTGGTCTCATAACCCTGAGGTCGATAGATTGAAACCATCCTCTGCTACTAAACCTTTCATCAAAATTTTGGCTTTGTGTCACCTTACCAAGAATAAAGACCTTCAACCCCAAGGTAGTCACGTTTGCAAAAGCAGCACACTTTTATTGACTGATTTCAACTTTGTTAAGGGAACCTAAGTACTATGAATGAACACACCATTCCAGAGCAAAGGGTTTAGACTGAAGCGATAGAAGCTCACACAATGCATTGATAGAATGCTGTGTCGTTATTACATATATGTCAGAATGATTTGTTCTATGTCCACAAAGTTGTGCATTTGCCAACAGGCCAAGAGCCCCAGTGGCCTAATGTTTAAGGCACTGACCTCCTAAGCCAGGGATTGTGGGTTCCGAGTCCCATCTGGGTGTCGGCAGATTGGCTTGGCGAGCGTGCTGGGCCCATAACCCAGAGGTTGATGGGTTGAAACCATCCTCTGTAAGAAACATTTCATTTAAATTTTGGCTTTTGTCATACGACACCCTGCCAAGAAGACAGACCTTAAAACTCAAGTTACACCACGTTTCACACCAAGTTCTTCACGCTCGGAAGAGCAGCTCTGTTTGATTGACTAATTGTAACTTTATTAAGGGCACCTGATTCCTAAGAATGAACACAGCAAAAGGCTTTGGCTGAAGCTTGCATGGTCCATAACCCAGGGTTGGATGGTTTGAAACAATACAATGTGAGTTCACTTATCTTTTTAACAATACTTGGCTATAAATAATGGAGCTCTCATCCAGTGCATTAAAAGAAAGTAGCGAGGCTATTACATGCATTTCAAAATACGTTGCTCTGTGTCCACACCTTTGTGCTTGGACCAGCTGACCAAGTCCTAGTTTCCTAAAAGATGAGGCACTGGCCTCCTAAGCCAGGGATTGTGGGTTTGAGTCCCATCTGGGTTGTCAGCAGAGTGGTGCAGCGGGCGTGCTGGGCCCATAACCCAGAGGTCGATGGATCGAAACCATCCTCTGCTAGGTATCCTTTCATCAAAACTTTGGCTTTGTGTCACCCTACCAAGAATACCTTCAAACCCAAGGTAGTCACGTTTTCAAAAGCAGCACACTTTTATTGACTGATTTTAACTTTATTAAAGGAACCTAAGTCCAAGGAATGCACACACCATTCCAGAGCAAAGGGTTTAGACTGAATCAAGATGGAGCACTAGCACAGTGCATTGATAGAAAGCTGTGTCGTTATTACATATATTTCAGCATGAATTCTTCTATGACCACAACGTTGTCGCGTGGGCCATCAGACCAAGGGCCAAGTGGCCTTGCATCAAAACTTTGCCTCATGTGTCATATGACACCCTACAAAGAAGAATGATTGACTTTTATTGACTGATTTTAAATTTTTAAGGGAACCTAAGTACTAGGAATGAACACACCATTCCAGATCAAAGGTTAACACTGAAGAGAGCGGTAACACAGTGCATTGATAGAAAGCTGTGTCGTTATTACATATATGTCAGCATGAATTCTTCTATGTCCACAACGTTGTGTGTTTGCCAAAAGCCAAAGAGACCCCAGTGCCTAATGGATAAGGCACTGGCCTCCTCAAACCACAGGGATTGTGGGTACGAGTCCTATCTGGGG
The DNA here is from genome assembly GCA_019155185.1 of Beaufortia kweichowensis. Classification (NCBI taxonomy): domain Eukaryota; kingdom Metazoa; phylum Chordata; class Actinopteri; order Cypriniformes; family Gastromyzontidae; genus Beaufortia; species Beaufortia kweichowensis. Next base: position 15,924,186 of record CM032802.1, on the reverse strand, counting down.
TGTCAAAAGCCAGAGCCCCAGTGGCCTAATGCACTGGAAGCTTGCTGGGCCCATAACCCGGAGGTTGATGGATTGAAATCATCCTCTGCAATGAAACCTTGAATCAAAACTTTGGCTCATGTGTCATATGACACCCTACAAAGAAGAGTGACCTTCAAACCCAAGGTAGTCACATTTTTCAAAAGCAGCACACTTTATTGACTGATTTTAACTTTATTAAGGGGAACCTAAGTACAATGGAATGAACACACCATTCCAGAGCAAAGGGTTTAGACTGAATCAAGATAGAGCTCACACACAGTGCATTGATAGAAAGCTGTGTCGTTATATTTCAGCATGAATTTCCTATTAGCATTGAATTGGCCATCAGGCCATGGCCAAGTGGCCTTGCACAACACTTTGCCTCATGTTCATGCCCCTACAAAGAAGAATGATTGACTTTTATTGGCGATTTTAAATTTTTAAGGATAAGGCACTAGGCCTGAACACACCATTCCAGAACATTGTGGTTAACACTGGTCCACAGTGCATTGATAGAAAGCTGTGTCAGCATATATGTCAGCATTCAGCACAACGCGTGTGTGCCAAGGCCCCATGGCCTAATGGATAAGGCACTGGCCTCCTAAGCCAGTTGATGGATCCAATCTAAATCATCCTCTGCCCATGACCCAAGGTTCCATGGATCAAAATCCTCTGCTAGGTATCCTGTATCATAAGACTTTGTGTCACCCTACAAAGAAAAGTGACCTTCAAACCCAAGGTAGTCACGTTTTTCAAAAGCAGCACACTTCTATTGACTGATTTTAACTTTATTAAGGGAACCTAAGTACAAGGAATGCACACACCATTCCAGAGCAAAGGGTTTAGACTGAATCAAGATGGAGCACTAGCACAGTGCATTGATAGAAAGCTGTGTCGTTATTACATATATTTCAGCATGAATTCTTCTATGACCACAGCGTTGTGCGTTTGCCATCAGGCCAAGAGCCAAGTAGCCTTGCATCAAAACTTTGGCTCATGTGTCATATGACACCCTACAAAGAAGAATGATTGACTTTTATTGACTGATTTTAAATTTGTTAAAGGGAACCTAAGTACTAGGAATGAACACACCATTCTAGATCAAAGGTTAACACTGAAGAGAGCTCACACACAATGCATTGATAGAAAGCTGTGTCGTTATTACATATATTACATCATGAATTGTTCTATGTCCACAAGCGTTGTGCGTTTGCCGACAAGCCAAGAGCCCCAGTGGCCTAATGGATAAGGCACTGGCCTCCTAAGCCAGGGATTGTGGGTTGGAGTCCAATCTGGGGTGTCAGCAGAGTGGCGCAGCGGAAGCGTGCTGGGCCCATAACCCAGAGGTCGATGGATCGAAACCATCCTCTGCTAGGTATCCTTTCATCAAAACTTTGGCTTTGTGTCACCCTACCAAGAATACCTTCAAACCCAAGGTAGTCACGTTTTTCAAAAGCAGCACACTTTTATTGACTGATTTTAACTTTATTAAGGGAACCTAAGTCCAAGGAATGCACACACCATTCCAGAGCAAAGGGTTTAGACTGAATCAAGATGGAGCACTAGCACAGTGCATTGATAGAAAGCTGTGTCGTTATTACATATATTTCAGCATGAATTCTTCTATGACCACAGCGTTGTCGTTAGCCATCAGGCCAAAGGCCAAGTGGCCTTGCATCAAAACTTTGCCTCATGTGTCATATGACACCCTACAAAGAAGAATGATTGACTTTTATTGACTGATTTTAAATTTTTTAAGGGAACCTAAGTACTAGGAATGAACACACCATTCCAGATCAAAAGGTTAACACTGAAGAGAGCGGTCACACAGTGCATTGATAGAAAGCTGTGTCGTTATTACATATATGTCAGCATGAATTCTTCTATGTCCACAACATTGTGTGTTTGCCAAAAAGCCAAGAGCCCCAGTGGCCTAATGGATAAGGCACTGGCCTCCTAAGCCAGGGATTGTGGGTTCAGAGTCCCATCTGGGGTGTCAGCAGAGTGGCGCATGGAGGCTTGCTGGGCCCATAACCCAGAGGTCGATGGATCAAACCCATCCTCTGCAATGTGTCCTTGACATCAAAACTTTGACTCTCAATGACACCCTAATGGATAGAAGCACTGGCCTTCAAACCCAAGGTAGTCACATTTTTCAAAGCAGAGTGGCACGAAGCTTGCTGGACTGATTTTAACTTTGATGGAGGGAACCTAAGTGCAATGAAACCTTGAACACACCATTCCAGAGCAAAGGTTTAGACTGAATCAAAGATGGAGCTCTAATGACAGTGCATTGATAGAAAGCTGTGTCCCATCTTACATATATTTCAGCATGAATTCTTGGGCCCATAACCAGAGAGGTTGTGGATTGAAACCATCAGGCCTAAGAGCCAAACCTTTGAATCAAAACTTTGCCTCATGTGTCATATGACACCCTACAAAGAAGAGTGACCTTCAAACCCAAGGTGATTTTTCAAAAGCAGCACACTTTATTGACTGATTTTAACTTTTTTAAGGGAACCTAAGTACTAGGAATGAACACACCATTCCAGAGCAAAGGGTTTAGACTGAATCAAGATAGAGCTCTAACACAGTGCATTGATAGAAAGCTGTGTCGTTATTACATATATGTCAGCATGAATTCTTCTATGTCCACAACGTTGTGCGTTTGCCAAAAGCCAAGAGCCCCAGTGGCCTAATGGATCAAGGCACTGGCCTCCCTAAACCAGGGATTGTGGGTTGGAGTCCAATCTGGGGTGTCAGCAGACTGATTTTAAAGGCGTGCTAAGGCCCATAACCCAGAGGAATGGATGAAACCATCCTCTGCTATCAATCCTTTCATCAAAACTTTGGCTTTGTGTCACCCTACCAAGAATGCCTTGATAGAAAGCTGTAGTCACGTTTTATTAAATCATGAGCACACTTTTATTGACTGATTTTAACTTTATTAAAGGGAACCTAAGTCCTAGGAATGCACACACCATTCCAGAGCAAAGGGTTTGTAGACTGAATCAAGATGGGCACTAGCACAGTGCATTGATAGAAAGCTGTGTCGTTATAACATATATTTCAGCATGGATTCCATCTATGCTAGGTAACGTTGTGCGTTTGCTTTGCTTTGTGTCACCCTACCAAGAATACCATCAAAACTTTGGTAGTCACGACACCCTACAAAGAAGAATGATTGACTTATTGACTGATTTTAACTTTGTTAAAGGAACCTAAGTACTAGGAATGAACACACCATTCCAGATCAAAAGGTTAACACTGAAGAGGAGCGATAGAGCTAACACAGTGCATTGATAGAAAGCTGTGCCTTTTATTACATATATGTCAGCATGAATTCTTCTATGTCCACAGCGTTGTGTGTTTGAACAAAAGCCAAGAGCCCCAGTGGCCTAATGGATAAGGCACTGGCCTCCTAAGCCAGGGATTGTGGAGTTGGAGTCCCATCTGGGTTGTCAGCAGAGTGGCGGCAGGCGAAGCTAGCTGGGCCCATAACCCAGAGGTTGATGGATTGAAATCATCCTCTGCAATGAAACCTTGAATCAAAACTTTGGCTCATGTGTCATATGACACCCTACAAAGAAGAGTGACCTTCTAACCCAAGGTAGTCACGTTTTTCAAAAGCAGCACACTTTTATTGACTGATTTTAACTTTATTAAAGGGAACCTAAGTCCAAGGAATGAACACACCATTCCAGAGCAAAGGTTTAGACTGAATCAAGATAGAGCACTAGCACAGTGCATTGATAGAAAGCTGTGTCGTTATTACATATATTTCAGCATGAATTCTTCTATGACCACAACGTTGATGCGTTTGCCATCAGGCCAAGAGCCAAGTGGCCTTGCATCAAAACTTTGCCTCATGTGTCATATGACACCTACAAAGAAGAATGATTGACTTTTATTGACTGATTTTAACTTTGTTAAGGGAACCTAAGTACTAGGAATGAACACACCATTCCAGATCAAAAGGTTAACACTGAAGAGAGCGGTCACACAGTGCATTGATAGAAAGCTGTGTCGTTATTACATATATGTCAGCATGAATTCTTCTATGTCCACAACGTTGTGTGTTTGCCAAAAGCCAAGAGCCCCAGTGGCCTAATGGATAAGGCACTGGCCTCCTAAGCCAGGGATTGTGGGTTCGAGTCCCATCTGGGGTGTCAGCAGAGTGGCATGCGCGAGGCGTGCTGGGCCCATAACCCAGAGGTCGATGGATCGAAACCATCCTCTGCTATGAAACCTTGCATCAAAACTTTTGCTCATGTGTCATATGACACCCTACGAAGAAGACCTTCAATGACCTAATGGATAAAGCACTGGCCTCCTGAGCCAGGGATTGTGGGTTTGATTCCCATCTGGGGTGTCAGCAGAGTGGCGCTTGGCGGAGGCTTTCTGGGCCCATAACCCGGAGGTTGATGGATTGAAATCATCCTCTGCAATGAAACCTTTGAATCAAAACTTTGGCTCTGTATCATAAGACACCCTACAAAGAAGAGTGACCTTCAAACCCAAGGTAGTCACGTTTTCAAAAAGCAGCACACTTTTATTGACTGATTTTAACTTTATTAAGGGAACCTAAGTACAAGGAATGAACACACCATTCCAGAGCAAAGGGTTAAGACTGAATCAAGATAGAGCGCTATCACAGTGCATTGATAGAAAGCTGTGTCGTTATTACATATATTTCAGCATGAATTCTTCTATTACCACAACGTTGTGCGTTTGCCATCAGGCCAAGAGCCAAGTGGCCTTGCATCAAAACTTTGCCTCATGTGTCATATGACATCCTACAAAGAAGAATGATTGACTTTTATTGACTGATTTTAAATTTTTTAAGGGAACCTAAGTACTAGGAATGAACACACCATTCCAGATCAAAAGGTTAACATTGAAGAGAGCGCTCACATAGTGCATTGATAGAAAGCTGTGTCGTTATTACATATATTTCAGCATAAACTCTTCTATGTCCACAACGTTGTCGTTTGCCAGAAAAGCCAAGAGCCCCAGTGGCCTAACGGATAAGGCACTAAGCCAGGGATTGTGGGTTCGAGTCCCATCTGGGGTGTCAGCAGAGTGGCGCAGCGGGAGCGTGCTGGACCCATAACCCAGAGGTCGATGGATCGGAACCATCCTCCGCTAGAAAACCTTTCATCAAAACTTTGGCTCATGTGTCATATGACACCCTACAAAGAAGAATGACCTAATGGATAAAGCACTGGCCTCCTGGAGCCAGGGATTGTGGGTTTGATTCCCATCTGTGGTGTCAGCAGAGTGGCGCAGTGGAATCTTGCTTGGCCCATAACCCAGAGGTTGATGGATTGAAACCATCCTCTGCTATGAAACCTTGTATCAAAACTTTGACTCATGTGTCATATGACACCCTACAAAGAAGAATGACCTTCAAACCCAAGGTAGTAACGTTTGGAAAAGCAGCACACTTTTATTGACTGATTTTAACTTTGTTAAGAGAACCTAAGTACTAGGAATGAACACACCATCCCAAAGCACAGGGTTAAGACTGAAGCGCGATAGAGCGCTCACACAATGCATTGATAGAAAGCTGTGTCGTTATTACATATATTTCAGAATGATTTGTCCTATGTCCCACAGCGTTGTCGCGTTTGCCGACAGACCAAGAGCCCCACTGGCCTAATGGTTAAGGCGCTGGCCTCCTATGCCAGGGATTGTGGGTTTGAGTCCTGTCTTGGGTGTCTGCAGTGTTGCGCAGTGGAAGCTTGCTGGTCTCATAACCCTGAGGTCGATAGATTGAAACCATCCTCTGCTACTAAACCTTTCATCAAAAATTTTGGCTTTGTGTCACCTTACCAAGAATAAAGACCTTCAACCCCAAGGTAGTCACGTTTGCAAAAGCAACACACTTTTATTGACTGATTTCAACTTTGTTAAGGGAACCTAAGTACTATGAATGAACACACCATTCCAGAGCAAAGGGTTTAGACTGAAGCGATAGAAGCTCACACACAATGTATTGATAGAATGCTGTGTCGTTATTACATATATGTCAGAATGATTTGTTCTATGTCCACAAAGTTGTGCATTTGCCAACAGGCCAAGAGCCCCAGTGGCCTAATGTTTAAGGCACTGACCTCCTAAGCCAGGGATTGTGGGTTCGAGTCCCATCTGGGGTGTCGGCAGATTTGGCGCAGCCGAAAGCGTGCTGGGCCCATAACCCAGAGGTTGATGGGTTGAAACCATCCTCTGTAAGAAAAACATTTCATTTAAATTTTGGCTTTGTGTCATACGACACCCTGCCAAGAAGACAGACCTTAAAACTCAAGTTACACGTTTCACACCAAGTTCTTCACGCTTTCGGAAGAGCAGCTCTGTTTGATTGATTAATTGTAACTTTATTAAGGGCACCTGATTCCTAAGAATGAACACAGCAAAGGCTTTGGCTGAAGCTTGCATGGTCCATAACCCAGGGTTGGATGGTTTGAAACAATACAATGTGAGTTCACTTATCTTTTAACAATACTTGGCTATAAATAATGGAGCTCTCATCAGTGCATTAAAAGAAAGTAGCGAAGGCTATTACATGCATTTCAAAATACGTTGCTCTGTGTCCACACCTTTGTGCTTGGACCAGCTGACCAAGAGTCCTAGTTTCCTAAAAGATGAGGCACTGGCCTCCTAAGCCAGGGATTGTGGGTTTGAGTCCCATCTGGGTTGTCAGCAGAGTGGTGCAGCAGAGCGTGCTGGGCCCATAACCCAGAGGTCGATGGATCGAAAACCATCCTCTGCTAGGTATCCTTTCATCAAAACTTTGGCTTTGTGTCACCCTACCAAGAATACCTTCAAACCCAAGGTAGTGACGTTTTTCAAAAGCAGCACACTTTTATTGACTGATTTTAACTTTATTAAGGGAACCTAAGTCCAAGGGAATGCACACACCATTCCAGAGCAAAGGGTTTAGACTGAATCAAGATGGAGCACTAGCACAGTGCATTGATAGAAAGCTGTGTCGTTATTACATATATTTCAGCATGAATTCTTCTATGACCACAACGTTGTCGTTGGCCATCAGGCCAAGGGCCAAGTGGCCTTTGCATCAAAACTTTGCCTCATGTGTCATATGACACCCTACAAAGAAGAATGATTGACTTTTATTGACTGATTTTACATTTTTAAGGGAACCTAAGTACTAGGAATGAACACACCATTCCAGATCAAAAGGTTAACACTGAAGAGAGCGGTAACACAGTGCATTGATAGAAAGCTGTATCGTTATTACATATATGTCAGCATGAATTCTTCTATGTCCACAACGTTGTGTGTTTTGCCAAAGCCAAGAGCCCCAGTGCCTAATGGATAAGGCACTGGCCTCCTAAACCAGGGATTGTGGGTACGAAACCCATCTGGGGTGTCAGCGGATTGGCTGCAGCTGAAGCTTGCTGGGCCCATAAAACCGGAGGTTGATGGATTGAAATCATCCTCTGCAATGAAACCTTGAATCAAAACTTTGGCTCATGTGTCATATGACACCCTACAAAGAAGAGTGACCTTCAAACCCAAGGTAGTCACGTTTTCAAAAAGCAGCACACTTTTATTGACTGATTTTAACTTTATTAAGGGAACCTAAGTACAAGGAATGAACACACCATTCCAGAGAGCAAAGGGTTTAGACTGAATCAAGATAGAGCTAACACAGTGCATTGATAGAAAGCTGTGTCGTTATTACATATATTTCAGCATGAATTCTTCTATTACCACAACGTTGTGCGTTTGCCATCAGGCCAAGAGCCAAGTGGCCTTGCATCAAAATCCTTTGCCTCATGTGTCATATATGACACCCTACAAAGAAGAATGATTGACTTTTATTGACTGATTTTAAATTTTTAAGGAACCTAAGTACTAGGAATGAACACACCATTCCAGATCAAAAGGTTAACACTGAAGAGAGCGCTCACACAGTGCATTGATAGAAAGCTGTGTCGTTATTACATATATTTCAGCATGAATTCTTCTATGTCCACAACATTGTGCGTTACCAGAAAGCCAAAAAAGCCCCAGTGGCGTAATGGATAAGGCACTGGCCTCCTAAGCCAGGGATTGTGGGTTCGGGTCATCTGGGGCGCCAACTGAGTGGCGCAATGAAGCGTCCCCCATAACCCGTGGTTGGATGGATTGAAATCATCCTCTGCAATGAAACCTGAATCAAAACTTTGGCTCTGTATCATAAGACACCCTACAAAGAAAAGTGACTATTCAAAACCCAAGGTAGTCACGTTTTCAAAAGCAGCACACTTCTATTGACTGATTTTAACTTTATTAGGGAACCATACAAGGAATGAACACACCATTCCAGAGCAAAGGTTTTAGACTGAATCAAGATAGAGCTAACACAGTGCATTGATAGAAAGCTGTGTTATTACATATATTTCAGAATGAATTCCTCTATTACCACAACGTTGTGCGTTTGCCATCAGGCCAAGAGCCAAGTGGCCTTGAATCAAAACTTTGCCTCATGTGTCATATGACACCCTACAAAGAAAAGTGACCTTCAAACCCAAGGTAGTCACGTTTTTCAAAAAGCAACACACTTCTTATTGACTGATTTTAACTTTATTAAGGGAACCTAAGTCCAAGGAATGCACACACCCATTCCAGAGCAAAGGGTTTAGACTGAATCAAGATGGAGCACTAGCACAGTGCATTGATAGAAAGCTGTGTCGTTATTACATATATTTCAGCATGAATTCTTCTATGACCACAACGTTGTGCGTTGGCCATCAGGCCAAGGGCCAAGTGGCCTTGCATCAAAACTTTGCCTCATGTGTCATATGACACCCTACAAAGAAGAATGATTGACTTTTATTGACTGATTTTAAATTTGTTAAAGGGAACCTAAGTACTAGGAATGAACACACCATTCCAGATCAAAGGTTAACACTGAAGAGCTGTAACACAGTGCATTGATAGAAAGCTGTGTCGTTATTACATATATGTCAGCATGAATTCTTCTATGTCCACAACGTTGTGTGTTTGCCCGAAAGACAAGAGCCCCAGTGGCCTAATGGATAAGGCACTGGCCTCCTAAGCCAGGGATTGTGGGTTTAGGAGTCCCATCTGGGGTGTCAGCAGAGTGGCTGCAGCGAAGCGCTTGCTGGGCCCATAACCCGGAGGTTGATGGATTGAAATCATCCTCTGCAATGAAACCTTGAATCAAAACTTTGGCTCTGTATCATAAGACACCCTACAAAGAAGAGTGACCTTCAAACCCAAAGGTAGTCATGTTTTTCAAAAGCAGCACACTTCTATTGACTGATTTTAACTTTATTGAGGGAACCTAAGAACAAGGAATGAACACACCATTCCAGAGTAAAGGGTTTAGACTGAATCAAGATAGAGCTAACACAGTGCATTGATAGAAAAGCTGTGTCGTTATTACATATATTTCAGAATGAATTCTTCTAATACCACAACAAGAAAAGCGTTTGCCATCAGGCCAAGATGTGGCCTTGAATCAAAATCCTTGCACTCATGTGTCATATGACACCTACAAAGAAGAGTGACCTTCTAACCCAAGGTAGTCACGTTTTTCAAAAAGCAGCACACTTTTATTGACTGATTTTAACTTTATTAAGGGAACCTAAGGTACAGTGAATGAACACACACCATTCCAGAACAAAGGGTTTAGACTGAATCAAGATAGAGCTCTAACACAGTGCATTGATAGAAAGCTGTGTCGTTGTTACATATATTTCAGCATGACTATTACCAATAACGTTGTTGGCCATCAGACCAAGGGCCAAGTGGCCTTGCATCAAAACTTTGCCTCATGTGTCATATGACACCCTACAAAGAAGAATGATTGACTTTTATTGACTGATTTTAAAGTTTTTAAGGGAACCTAAGTACTAGGAATGAACACACCATTCCAGATCAAAAGGTTAACACTGAAGAGAGCGGTAACACAGTGCATTGATAGAAAGCTGTGTCGTTATTACATATATGTCAGCATGAATTCTTCTATGTCCACAACGTTGTGTGTTTGCCAAAAAGCCAAGAGCCCCAGTGGCCTAATGGATAAGGCACTGGCCTCCTAAGCCAGGGATTGTGGGTTTGGAGTCCCATCTGGGGTGTCAGCAGAGTGGCTTGCGCCAGGCGCAAGGCCCATAACCCAGAGGTCGATGGATCCGAAACCTTGCATCAAAACTTTTGCTCATGTGTCATATGACACCCTTACTTAAGAAGAATGACCTTCAATGACCTAATGGATAAAGCACTGGCCTCCTGAGCCAGGGATTGTGGGTTTGATTCCCATCTGGGGTGTCAGCAGAGTGGCGCAGCGGAAGCTTGCTGGGCCCATAACCCAGAGGTTGATGGACTGAAATCATCCTCTGCAATAAAACCTTGAATCAAAACTTTGGCTCTGTATCATAAGACACCCTACAAAGAAGAGTGACCTTCAATGACCTAATGGATAAAGCACTGGCTTGATTCCCATCTGGGGCATCAGCAGAGTGGCGCAGCGGAAGCTTGCTGGGCCCATAACCCAGAGGTTGATGGATTGAAACCATCCTCTGCTACAAAACCTTGAATCAAAACTTTGGCTCTGAAAACATATGACACCCTACAAAGAAGAGTGACCTTCAAACCTAAGGTAGTCACATTTTTCAAAAAGCAGCACACTTTTATTGACTGATTTTAACTTTATTAAGGGAACCTAAAGTACAATGAATGAACACACCATTCCAGAGCAAAGGGTTTAGACTGAATCAAGATAGAGCTCTAACACAGTGCATTGATAGAAAGCTGTGTCGTTATTACATATATTTCAGCATGAATTCTTCTATGACCACAACGTTGTGCGTTTGCCATCAGGCCAAGAGAGCCAAGTAGCCTTGCATCAAAACTTTGGCTCATGTGTCATATGGCACCCTACAAAGAAGAATGATTGACTTTATTGACTGATTTTAAATTTGTTTAAGGGAACCTAAGTACTAGGAATGAACACACCATTCTAGATCAAAAGGTTAACACTGAAGAGAGCTCACACAATGCATTGATAGAAAGCTGTATCGCTATTACATATATTAAATCATGAATTGTTCTATGTCCACAACGTTGTGCGTTGCCGACAAGCCAAGAGCCCCAGTGGCCTAATGGATAAGGCACTGGCCTCCTAAGCCAGGGACTGTGGGTTCGAGTCCCATCAGGCGTGTCAGCAGAGTGGCCTTGAGCGGAAGCTGCTGGGCCCATAACCCAGAGGTCGATGGATCAAACCATCCTCTGCTAGGTATCCTTTCATCAAAACTTTGGCTTTGTGTCACCCTACCAAGAATACCTTCAAACCCTAAGGTAGTCACGTTTTTCAAAAAAGCAGCACACTTTTATTAACTGATTTTAACTTTGTTAAAGGAACCTAAGTAATTTCAGGAATGAACGCACCATTCCAGATCAAAAGGTTAAGACTGAAGCACGATAGAGCTAACACAGTGCATTGATAGGAAGCTGTGTCGTTATTACATATATTACATCATGAATTGTTCTATGTCCACAAACGTTGTGCGCTTGCCGACAAGCCAAGAGCCCCAGTGGCCTAATGGATAAGGCACTGGCCTCCTAAACCAGGGATTATGGGTTGGAGTCCAATCTGGGTTGTCAGCAGAGTGGCGCAGGCGGAAGCGTGCTGGGCCCATAACCCAGAGGTTACGATGGATCGAAACCATCCTCTGCTATGAAACTCCTTATGCCTAAACTTTGGCTTTGTGTCACCCTACCAAAAAGACCTTCTAACCCAAGGTAGTCACGTTTTCAAAAAGCAGCACACTTTTATTGACTGATTTTAACTTTTATTAAGGAACCTAAGTCCAAGGAATGCACACACCATTCCAGAGCAAAGGGTTTAGACTGAATCAAGATGGAGCACTAGCACAGTGCATTGATAGAAAGCTGTGTCGTTATTACATATATTTCAGCATGAATTCTTCTATGACCACAACGTTGTGTGGTTGTCATCAGGCCAAGAGCCAAGGGCTTTGCATCAAAACTTTGCCTCATGTGTCATATGACATCCTACAAAGAAGAATGATTGACTTTTATTGACTGATTTTAAACTTTGTTAAAGGGAACCTAAGTACTAGGAATGAACACAATTCATTCCAGATCAAAAGGTTAACACTGAAGAAGAGAGCGTAACACAGTGCATTGATAAGAATGCTGTGTCGTTATTACATATATGTCAGCATGAATTCTTCTATGTCCCAAGAGCCCCAGGCCTAATGGATAAGGCACTGGCCTTGCATCAAAACTTTTGCTCATGTGTCATATGACACCCTACGAAGAAGAATGACCTAATGGATAAAGCACTGGCCTCCTGAGCCAGGGATTGTGGGTTTGATTCCCATCTGGGGTGTCAGCAGAGTGGCGAGCGAAGCTTTCTGGGCCCATAACCGAGGTTGATGGATTGAAATCATCCTCTGCAATGAAACCTTGAATCAAAACTTTGGCTCTGTATCATAAGACACCCTACAAAGAAGAGTGACCTTCAAACCCAAGGTAGTCACGTTTTTCAGCAGCACACTTTTATTGACTGATTTTAACTTTATTAAGGGAACCTAAGTACAAGGAATGAACACACCATTCCAGAGCAAAGGGTTAAGACTGAATCAAGATAGACATCACAGTGCATTGATAGAAAGCTGTGTCGTTATTACATATATTTCAGCATGAATTCTTCTATTACCACAACGTTGTCGTTTGCCATCAGGCCAAGAGCCAAGTGGCCTTGCATCAAAACT